>MUZH01004376.1:0-79477 GCA_003012965.1 Juglanconis oblonga | reverse complement strand
CCCCCACCTCCGCCCCAGCCGAGCGCAGCTAAGCCACAGGCAGAGACACCGAAGAATGCGTGGGAGAAGGCACGAGAAGAGGTCCGACGCAAGGAGGAAGAGCGCAAAACCAAGCAGGCCGAGGAGAAGCGTAGGGCCGAAGCGGCCGCAAGGCTGAAAGAACTCAGGGAAAAAGAGGCTAAAGAGCGTGCAGCACGAGAAGCCGAGAAGATGCGCCGAGAGGCGGAAGCCAAAGAGAAGGCAGACAAGGAGGCCAAAGAAGCTCGAGCCAAAGAGCTTAGAGAGCGCCTGGTAAGAGAGCGCGAAGACCGGCGAAAGAAACTGGAAGAGGAGAAGAAGCGCAAGGAGGAAGAGATTCTTGAGGCCCGAAAGTCAAGCGCGTATGCTTACTCTGGAGTTGGCGAAAAGACGAATCCGTGGCCCAGTGGAAAGCCATCCACGGCGTCGCCGCAAGCAGGAAAACCCCCCACTACCCCGTCTCCTACCAAGAAACCCCCCGCCCCCACTGCTAGAACCTTTGTGGGCACAGAGGAAGACACCTACTCGTATCGACCGTACGATCAACCAAAGCGGCCCGCCGGCCGCCGCATGTCCAACTCGGACTTGTCCGAGTCCTCGTGGGCTCCGTCTCAGTCGACGGCGCGTACGACGCCACCACCGTCTGTCCGTGGCCCCTACTCGACGAAGGATCCCGACAAGATCGTCATCAAAGCAGTTTACTGCTTCATGAATCAATTCGCCAAGACTCCCGCCTCCCAGCTCATCTCCGGCGTAGGCTCCGTCACGGACGGTCTCATCCTCCGCATCACCACAGAGGGTCTGTTCATTGATGATGACGTCCGGGGCGTGGCGCAGCGCGAGTGGGATGTCAAGGCGTGGACTCTGAAGAATGTAGAGGTATGGTGTCCCGTGCACTTTTTGGCTTGTGCGATTGCTGCGAATTCTCCCCCGTCCCCCACCGGTGCGAAATCCCCTGCAAGTGCGAACCACTTCAGTACTGCTTTCTTCGCCAAGACGATGGGAGGAGGTGCCCGGCTGCGTGCCGCGGAGAGAGGGGCCCCCAAGACGCTATCAGGCGACGACGCGGATACCTACCTCACCGAGATGCTCGCCTCCTGCAAGGACTCCTGTCGGCTTGGCGACTGCGCGTCCAAGTTTGGCGGCACCAACGTCAACGACGCCTCCAGCGTAGCGTCCAGCTCGACCCGTACTAATTCCACCGCACAGACCGGCGACTGGAAGGCCAAGGGACTCCATCTCCTGCGAGCGACGATCCGAGACCAGGAGGGGAAGCGCTACATGTTTGTGATCGGCGAGGAGGAGGGCTGGAAGGTGGCGGTCGGACTGCAGCGGTTGCGGAAGGGCACTCAGGTTCGCGCGCTTGGTGTTGCGGGCCTCAGCGGCCTTGAGACGAAGAATACCCTCGAGATGCTGGGTTGGGGCTGAGTGACGATGCGGGTGGACGCAGAACGACAATGACTCCCACAAGGGAACAAGAATCGCACGCTGTTCGAACGGATTCGGTGGCGACATGTAATCAATACACCCTTCCGACCTTCGATTTTGCAGATTGAGGTCTGTCCATACATTGGAGCATGCGTGCAGGGCAGCGGCGAAGGAAGAATACTCCAGATGAGATCAGAACAAGGGATCATTCACACCTTGTGAATGTTGATGGCATCCAGAAAGCGAGGCGTGATGGAGTAGGCACTCGCTGCTTTCCAGGAGTTGGGGGGATACGGCGATGTGTTGGATTACTTGTTCGGGATACCATAAACAAAATGTCTGGTTGCAGACGGCCATGAATTGAAAGGAATTGAGAGGTACATGGACCTTCGATGCCTGTCTGGGTGCTAGCAACGGGACGGCAAGGGAGGAGAGGCACCTGATGTATCATTCCAACATCTGCCGCGCGACGGTGTTGTTGCATTCCAGAGGAAACCGGGGCTACACAGCCAACCGCGTCGCATCACACTTCTTTGCTATCTCACGGTGGTTCTTACGAGAGCTGGTTACTATCCCTCATTTATCGCATATGATGGGCCTTCCCCGTGAGATGATTTTCATCCTGCTGCGAGGCCCTGCCTAGGTGGTATGCAAAAACAGAAGACGGTGGCGAATGTATGTGTTCTGCTCGCTTCTGCTCGCTTGATGCAGATCTCTCCTCGATATCCACAGGACTGGGCCGTCCCTCCCCCTCTCCCTCGACCGAACGACCCAGCGAGGTTTCTCTGTCCAGAGACGGTGGCTTGGATGCAAGCGCAACGCTGTTCATAACATCGGGACCACGTCATCATAGATCTGTGGTTATGATCGCCGTCCTGGAATATCCATCCGCTTGCTTGTACCTGGGCCGCAGCAAAAATCTTGAAAGTGCGGTGGGCTAGTATATACACAGATACCTAGGTACTTTGGTAGGTAGCCTTGCATTTTTCGGTGGGTCGGTTTTAGCGGGGCCGTCTAGGTCCGGGTCGATCCAGCCTCGTGTAAGTGCGGCTCAGCCTTGCGGAGGTCTGACTCGCGGGTTTGCAAAACGGTCCCGTACATGGTGGAAGTCGACAATCAAGTTTCTTCTCTGCACCAGCCCTGTCTCTTCGTCGATGGCGGCCCTTGTCGTGACGCTCTGAGAACTTGTAATCCTTCAAATTTTAATATCAGTTTAGTACCAGGCTTCGGTATCCGCAAGCTGCGCGGTCTTCGCCGTTTGTTCATGGCCTTCCTCGCCGATACGGCGACACCCATCATTCGAATCCATCTAGGTCAGCTTCGATCCCGAAGGCGCCAAAACGCTGGGTTGGCAGTGCGGGAACTTGCAGAACGCTCAGTAATCAATGGCTGGATATGCTTGGTAATATATACGTACCTAGTATGACCTGGGTGCGTCTTCCCCGCCCGCCAGATCCACCAGGTAGGTAGGTGTTCTGGGCTTCATAGTCGGTCTAGGGAGATCCTTTTTGCCACTGACAAGAACTCCCTCGATACCGAGTCATGAAAAGGAGGCCATCCCAAGTGAGAAACAGTAGGCAAGGGCTGGCTTGCGTGGGACTTCACGTTCTTCCTCCCTCGGCTATGGGAACTGTCTTTGTCCTCAAAATACTCTCTCCGTCCGAAATGACGCGGCCTTCCTTTCATCGTCACCTTCGTGGGTCCCATTCTCGCACTCGGTAGGACGTCGATGAGACGAGGCCAAAGACACCAAGATGATTACTGCGTGGCTTCCACGCCCTCCACTCCCTCCTTCCTCTTGGCTCATATCCCCACCGGTTTCGAAAAGCCCGGGGAGCCGCTGCAACCGAGCCAATCCGCCCCTGTGCGATTCACACGAGTCGAGGATCTTGCTGACGGGTGTCCCCGCCGTCAGATGTGAAATCGCACCCCGGAGATCACAGGCAGTCTCCCCTGCAGATCGTGGGGGGGCGGGGGGGGGGGGCTAGGTCCGCCCGCCACTGCTGGAGCCGCGCGTGCTTGCCGGGTAGTCGTCCGAACCCACACTTCGGCGGCCGTCCGCTCGAGACCGTTGCCGCTAGCGGGTGGCGGGCACAAGTCAACACCCCGCGGTGCGATCTTGTCCTTATTAAGCAGTCTCGGGCGAGGGAATTGGGCAATCTTCGAGTGGGCTTTTTTTGGAAGGCCGGGGGGGGGGGGAGGTTGTTTGAGTCAGGTTTTGGAGGATCAATCTTCCAGAAGCCTCGGGGAGTCAGTCTCGAGGAGCCGCGGCATAGCAGAAACAAGTACCTAGGTACTTGGTATCTACGGATCCACATCTGTGCATGCTGCTTACTAAATCCAGCCACGAAAACCTCCACCGCAAGGACCGGGCTTTTTACCAAGTATCCATTATACGCAGTACCATTCAACCATTGTATCAATTGTGGAGTCGCACTCGTGTCAGTGTTGCATTGATGTGAAGTGGAATTGGACCCACGGAGATCACATTCAGTTGAGGTTAAAGATCACCGTTGAACGTTTAAGACAAGCCTTGGAATTATATACCCTATACGTACATAGTAGCATCTCTGTCCAATCGCCCGTCGTACTTGTCGTATCACAGAAGCCTGCACCAATATTGTCGTAGAAATTCGTAGAAAGTGGATTATCCTTCCGCACTCCGATGTGAAAGACAAAGGGTAGTAGTTTCAGCAACCCATCCCTGGTCAGTTCAAGTTGGTTCGCATGATCATAACATGGAACCTCCTGGTACTGGTTGCACCGACTGGGGGGGGTTTTTTCCAACCAGATAGTGGATCACGAAATCCTTCTCCGCGTTCGTCAGCCCAAGCATTGATTAACTCCTCGCTTGGCGCGGCATGCCCCCTTTCCCCCTTCACCCCAAGCGAAGGGGGGGGGGCGCCCTCTCGGTGGTGAGCGGAGCTGTTGGCCGTGCACCCGCACAGCACAGCACAGCATAGCACACAGCACAGCCCAGCCTCGCCTTCTCCTCCCAAGTGCGCGAGTCCCCGAACGCAGACGGCCTCGCCTGTGGACAGATAATGAATGTGGGTTGGTTGGTGAATGCGCATCCGGTCATCGTAGAATAACCCGTCGTGTATTGTGCCTAGTCCCATCCAACGGCTTTGCGCCCCACTAAACAGCGTCGTGCTGGGTGCCCCGACTCCGGCGCGGCAATCTTGACCCATGTGCGTGGTGGGCCTGCGTAGTCCTAGCGCGTCATACTCGGAACGTGTCGTGATGCATATTCCTTCGAGACGTCTATATGGCCGGTTGAGTCAGTGTATATGATTCAGATTAGGAAGGAGAAAAAGAAAAAAAGAAAAGGAAGACATTGCGTAGGCAGTCATGTGATATAAAAGGTATGCACGAAGGTATCACAGGAAGTGGAGATGGCACGATCAACACCAGTCGATTGCCTAAAGGGGGGCGTACGGGGAGACCCTCGGACAGATCCGCTCTGCCGAATCCCCAGATGCTTAGGTGATGGCAAATTCCGTGGTGTGATTGTGCAGGGCCAGCTGGGGGGAATGGAGACGACAAAATGGAACATACCGATGCCTGGTGACGACAGTGGTGTCGAATTCGCCGGCGTCATGTATCCGCACACGGAATCCAGCTTCATCTCGCCCACGCTGAACAGCTCCGTCTTGATGCGCTTGGGGTCGACCCCCATGTCCATCAGCTGCTGCATCATCGTCTTCATGAAGCCTTCCGGCCCGCAGATGAAGTATTCGGACGACGTGTTGTTGGTGTGCAGCAGCGCAGGCGCCACCTTGTGCAGGCTCACGCGCGAGTTGAAGTCGTACGTGATGCCCGGGATGTCCCCGTGCTCGATCTTGGTCTTGAAGATGGTCGTCTGCAGGTTCGGGCACCGTCGCTTCAGCACCGTCAGCCTCGTGGCGAAGGGCACGTCGGTCCGGCAGCCGTGGATCCAGCTGACGTGCCGCTGCTGCTGCTGCTCCGTCACGGCGTTGAGGATCGCGAGCAGAGGGCCGACACCACCGCCCGCGGAGATGAGCACGATCGGCACGCTGCTCGGCACGGTCGTGTCCAGGAAGAAGTCTCCCGAAGGATGGCTGCATTCGATCTCCTCGTCGGTGTTGGTGCGGTCGATCAGGATGTTGGAGACCATGCCCGGGTCGTGGTGACACGTGTTCTGGACGGCTCGCTTGACGGTGATTCGGTATTCGTCGCCCCCGCGGCACGAGTCTGACATGGAGTACTGCCTCGTCTGGTAATAGCCGACCTCTGGCACGAACAGCCGTATGCTGATGTACTGTCCCGGGAAGTATTTGGGGAGGCGGTTGCCATCGGTTGGTACCAGGTGGAAACTCCAGAGGTCATCGGCCTCGCAGACCTTGCGCTCTATCCTGAACTTTCGCCATGTCGGCCAGCCGTAGCGGTCAAAGTCCTTGTAGATGATCTTCTCCCGACCAATGAGCATATTAGACAGGACTTTGTAGGCCTTCTCCCACGCCGCCTTCGTCTCTGGTGTCAGGGCGGGTCCCATGAGCTCCTGGAAAGTCTCGATGAGGAGGCCGCCGAGGATGCCATAGTGCTCCGGCTTGATGCCCAGTGTGCAGTGCTTGTTGCAGACCCGTTCCAACTTGGGGATCAGCTCGTAGACGTTGTTGATGTTGCTAGCGAAACGAAGTATCACAACGGTCAGGGCTTGAGCTAGTCGTCCGTCCTTAAGATGGATCAAGTTCAGGGTGTTGTTCAGCTCCGGATGTCTCTTGATCAGGGTGCTGTATACTCTTTCTGAGACATTTTCGCCCTGTTCCCGCAGGAACGGAATGGTGTCTTTGACCAGCTGTGCCTCCTTGAATGTCAACGCCATGGTTTGCCGGTCCACAGGGGGGGGGGTTAAGTATGGAGAACTAGCAAAAGTACAGTAGCAGAAGGAAGAACTGATGCAGAGAAAAGAACAAAAGCAAGCCTTTCGAACTTAGATCTGGAAGGATCCAGTTTATATCATACGATGCTGTAAACAAAAACGTGGTAGCCACGTTGGTGATGCTTGTAAAGCCTGTTGACAGGAGGTACAGGACCACGGACTCCTATTTGACTGGGGACCGCCGGCTTTTTTTTTCCTTTCTTTTTTTCTTTTTTATTTAACTTTTGCTCTCCTCCATGTAATTTGTTATGCTCCTCGGCCTCCAAACCCGCACACCCACTCTCCTTTGGCAGTGGATCTGCCTAGTTGCAGAACCAGAAGCTGGGACCGACCCCCACCAAATCTCGATGTCGATCCAACTCCCATACGCCGGCGCATGGAGCTCCCACAGCACGGGACTGTGCCTGTGGGGGACATGGGTGATGCGCCGCCGGCCAATCCGTCATCTCCGACGAAGTTGGGGCCCAATAGTGGATCTCGTGTGCCTGCATTCGCGGATCCAGAGGCTTGGCCAGCAGCAGGGTTGGTGTGTCTCCTGGCCGGGCTTTGCTCTCCAGGGCGTACACCCTCCGCAAGAATACGACATAGCAAAATCATCGCTTTGACCATCAGCCCCTCAGCACATTGAATCAACCTGAAGGCCTTGTCAAGCTCAGGCTGCGATAGATGAAGGATGTTGCTCAACCAATGTGCCTTCTCCTGTTGCCTGACGGAAAGTAAGGACCGAGGATCCGAGGACATTGAACGTTGTTGGCCTGCTGTTGTGACTCCTACTTACACTTTGTATTGATGTTCCCTTCCAGAGGACCATGCTTCTCCTCCCTTTTTGAAACCCATCTTGACCCTGATCGAGTCATAGGATTGCATTGTGACCAAGAACACCTCACGGCCACCATCTGGAGAACCCTCAGCCTGCCAGCCAACCAGCCTGCCAGCCTGCCAGCCTGCCAGCCTCTCAAGGCATTATTCTCCACGGATTGGATCCACCGTAAAGCTAGCTTGGCTGCGTGGCAGTCGTGGACATATCTGAAGGCCTGCGCCAACGCAGAAACTGGGATACCGATGGCAGTACCTCTGCGCTGTAACAGGGTCTGCCTCGTAACATTAATATAATAGCCTTTGTCATTTACAGTGGGACGTCAAGCCCATTTTGATGTGTGCAATGACGCATCCTTCAAACAGACCGTGGTACATTGTTCACCGTCCGCCCGTCAGTCGTTTCGGAGTTGCAACGATGGCATGGACCCGAATGCTCTGGGAGGACTTCGAGATTCACAAGGCCATGGCAATCAGAGCCCCGGGTGCCCAGGGGTTCAGAAGCAGATGACAGACGAAAGCCGCAGCGGGATGTTACTGCAGGTTACTGCAGGTTACTGCAGGCTACTGCAGGCTACTGTAGTATGTACCTTAGTAGTACGCAGTTGCACCTCTAGTTCACGCCGCATGGGCACCTACGCGGAACAATGACAGGGATCCTTACCAGAGCCACGTTCAGCCGGAACATAAAGTACTATAGTGTGTACGAAATACATACTACGTAGTACAAAAGAACAAGGAGGGCGGGGGTTGGAATGCTGGGAAGTCGGTTTCTTTCCTCCGAGCTCTCCTGTCTCACGAGCACAGTCGTTGCACACGTGGTCTACCGCTGCTGGCAGACAGGTCACCCAATAAGAGCCTCGTCTGCAAGATCGACCCGACCCGATCACGATCACCCTGCCACTCACAGTGTATTCCCTCCGGTACATCGACAAGCAAGCTACACTAGGTCTTACGCTGCCGTCTTCGACCTCCTTGCCTGGCCCTGGGATCACCCTGGGACAGATGTGATAAGGTACTCGCCACGAGCTGTAAGTTCGGTTGACGATGGTAGTGTGAGTAGCTGGATGATATCACACCTGCAAATGCTCGGGTTTTGCCTTCCGTTTCTGGTTCTTAGTCACGGGGAAGGCAATCTCGTCCTAGCCCCCAGTTCGGAGCTACTACTATGTGTATAATCACCAAACGCTCGGGAGACACTAGGATTCTTTCAATCCCAGAGTCAGACACAAAACGTTGTACTACTAGTTATGCACTATCGAGGTCAGCCCGCAAGGATAGGAGAAAGCCAATCTCGTGTAAGCTGATCGAGGGTTTCCAGCAGTTCATGCATCCTGCACGGGGTGACGGGTTATGTGACCTTGGAAGGAAAAGCACTACCACCGTTGGAGAGGTAATGACCCTTGCTTTTCCTGGGGGTTCTCGATTTAACCTCCTGTCACTCGACCATCGAGTGGACGTGATGAAAGCGTTGCGAAGCGGGACACGTTGCATGCTGCAACTCACCAAATCCCGCTGAACGCCCCGGCCCCCGCAGTTGCTCCGTCACGCTCGCGGCATATTTATTCGAGTATAGATAAACCAGAGTCTTTATTCACGACCGGACTTGTATCCCATTATGTCCGTCGAATTTAGTATATGCTACTATCTCCCCGCATAGGTATGTACCTAGGCAGGTGCCCGAGCCGCACTGTCGTCTCGAAGCCTGACGTTAGGCGGCGACCAGGTTTCAGGTACCTAGATTGTCTGTGCCTGATAATAACAGTATACACTACCAGTGTACTATGATACGGATATTGGTATTCGAGGATACTATAGTATTCCGTTGTCTGCCTGGCGCCACGTGGGCAGCGGCAGACGAGATTTTTTTTCGAGTTCAGATCACACACGGCATCATATGATCTTGATTTCGACGACATACGGATAGAGTAAGCATACGAGTGCAGGCAGCAGGGTGTGATTCTAATAACGCTTTTCTACTCCCGGTATCAGGACCCTGCTCTTCGCCGAATGGCGACGGAGACTTCTTCCAAATACAGCCGTATCTCTCTCGACACTCCCCGATTGTCACCCATGACTCGTCAATTGTTTGGCTAATAAGGACCCTTTTATTCCTTCGAAACATCTCTCGGTATGATGTATGCGTGGATCAACTATCAACCGAAGTCATGCCCAACCCGTCTACCTGATACAATCATGCTCAGCTGTAGGCAGTGATTTCGCATCACGCGAGCTGTTTTGACATGTGTTCGATTCCGGCAAATACAACTTGTACGTTCTATTCGAATATACGTCGAAAGATGTTGAATCGACGAAAACGGGAATCTTTGAATGTAATGCAGACTCGTCCACTGAAACATTGAGTTTACCCAGCACCCCCCTCCCGCCTTGCGGAAACAATGTATCATAGTTGGACTTGGTCGTAACCAACCCGTATGGCAGTGACTCGATGACAAATGTTGTTCCTGATATTCGCAGGCGCCGGAGTCGTCTTGAGGAATCGAGCCTAGAAGCATTCAGGTTGTTGCTCGGAAACGACCTTTCTAGGCTCCGAGACGAATCGACTCTGGGCTCTTTTTACAGTTACTACGTACAGTAGAACCGAGAAATGATGTTATCATGTAGCCCTACTTGCCCTAGATCCAGACACATACCAGTTGTAGAATCTATTGCGGCGTGGAATACCATCCAAGATTTGGACAATCCATGGTTGTATGACTGCAAATCTGTCTCCAGGCCGTAATCCAAAAATATTCTTGAATTCAACAGACTCCATTGCAGCTGTCAAGAAAAGGATTGGACTGATTCTACTATGATAGTAGTTCTCAACCTTGGCAGAGTCGCATGCGAACGGACGAGCCACACAATCAATACGCCTAACGGCTCCAGGGGCGGGCAGATATATAACGAATATAGTGTGTATCGACTTGTCAACTCAATCTTGAGCAAAGACGCGGATCTTCACCGATGACGCATGATCGGCTTTGACACCGAAGAGGTCGTCCTGGTCGCGTAGTGTGTGTAAGTGCCGGCGCACGTCCTCGGAACTACACCTCCTCAGGGATGCGCGCGTCTTTGTCCTGGCCTTCGGTCCCAAAAATCATAAATTCCCTAACGGCGGGGGCCCTTGAACAATTAGGAATAAGGTTCTCTTGGCACTGCTTTCCAACTGTCAATACGTTTGGCTTCTACGTCAGTAATCCTACGCTGTGCAGATCCTCTTACAATTAGTCGAGGTCCAGGAAATGTACTGGCCTGTCGACTTTTGCTCGCGGGCGAGTTGTGATAGCAAAGATCTTATCTTTTCAAGGAAAGTCTATACGAGTCTTCCGCCAGCTAACCCAACTCTCTTTTTTCCTCGGAAATAGGGTGGTCCCTTCTCAACTTCCCTGGTCTTGCCACAGCCTTTCAAAGCGCGATGCACATGCTGCCGCAGAACAAAAACTCAACGTATCTATTATAGATCGATGATCAGGCTATTAATACCCATCGAGCTCGAAAGCTTGATTGTTGAACGTCTCCCCGCACATCTGCACAACTCCCAGCTCAGTCACTGCTTAGTCAATAATGGATGAGTATTATACGTACGTAGTACTTGCACTGATCTCCTCCCAGCACAGACCGGGTAGAGATTAAAATAAAGCTGTCGCCGTACTTGTCTATCCATTCTGTTGCCCGAGATTTTCCACACTTCTTCGCTCCTCTAGCGCTTGAAATGGCACCATGACTTCCACGACGACGAAGACCCCCGATCTGCCAGCAGCCTCCGGGCTAACCGGTCAAACGACGGATCTGCCAACACCTGGGGAGTTTCCCTCACTCGATGTGGAAACCCAGGTACCAATCATCATTGGCGTGACCTCCGCCTTTCTGGTACTATCGACATTGATGGTTGCGGCCCGGCTTTATACTCGCTATGGACTAATAAAAGTAGCCGGAGAGGATGATATCACGATAGCCGCTGCCCAGGTATGGACTTGTCGCGTGATTAGCTTTGGCTGGTCCCTGCAATTGTGCTAAGCATTCTCGCAGATCATCAATATAGGCCTGGTTATTACAACAATTCTCCGTATGTACGCCGCCGCAGATGGCCGCCCAGTTGACAAGAGTCTAACAACTTGTAGAGTCTGCTTATGGTCTCGGCCGACACACTTGGATGGTGGATTGGGATAGCAGAACGAAGCAACTAGAGGTGCGTGTGTGCTGGAGAAATGCAACCCGCAAGAACGTTCATGGCGATCAACTAACGTGCACCAAGCTTCTCTTGGCCACGGAAATCATCTACAACGCGGCTGAAGCAATGACGAAGATCTCCCTGCTCCTACAGTACCGTCGCATATTCCGGGGGAAGCACACAAGGCTCGCATGCCTATGGCTCATGGTCTTTGTCTCAGCCTGGTGTATAATTTCAATAGTGCTCGACGCCTTTGCCTGCACTCCAATGGCCATCATCAACCCACACCTGGAGGGAACCTGTCTCAAGAGCCTGTTCGTACTCTCACATACTTAAATCTTTGATAATTGTATGCGCAACGCTGACAATGTTGGGCGACAGCTTAGTCTGGACCCTCACATCGACAGTGAACATCGTCACTAATTTCGCCGTCGTGGTCATTCCCATTCCAGCAACATGGGCTTTACAGTTACGACAGAGACAAAGAATCATCCTCACGCTACTGTTTGGGTTCGGCTTCTGGTAAGATGGGCCCCCTGGGTCGCCTAGCGTGCATATCGAAGGTTTTGCTGACGCTGTTTCGGTAGTACCGGCATTGTGGCGATAGCCCGCATACTCACCGTCAAAAATGCGGCGTTGTCCCTTGATGTAACCTGGGACAGCTCTCCCAATTCTTATTTCAGTGTTATCGAGGTGAATGTGGCCATCGTGTGCGCGTGTGTCATTACACTACGCCCACTAATAGCCCACATGTTCCCGAGCTTGGTCAAGTCCAGCTACGCCAACCCTGGCTTTTATGGCCCAGGGCGCACGGCGATTCCAGGCACAAAAAAATCGTCGAGGGACACAATGACACATGCCGACCACGGGATATATGGCCTAGCAGACCTCGAGGTAAACGAAGTGTTGAACGGGAGCCAGGACGGACTCACGACCCCTAAATTCTTCGAGCCGGCCCATTTTGCCGACAACCACATGCCGCGCATGTCGACGTCGATCACAAGTGGTGGACTCGTGCCTTTGAGGCCCACTAGCAACCGTACTCCCGCTACGAGAATAAAGACTCGCTCTGGCGACATCATGGTCACAAGGGAGACGACTATCAGGGAGGAGACGGCGCCGGTCAGCCCAATTCATAACGAGAAAGACGACCAGAGCTGGTTAACTTCCTCATCGAAGGAGCTGAGTGAGGGTTCTTCAAACGCTTAGGACTCTGACCAGTGGACCATCGCCAATGCGTTGCGGGATGGGCGGAAGTAGTCGCCTCGACTGACTTCAATCTAGACGTACGGGAGGGGAGGTGTTGCTGAAGTAGACCTGAGCTCGAGAGAGCCGGCACATGGGTTTTAATCATTCATTTTTTAGAAATCTCTTAAGCTGGGTTGGTCGGAATTCCGCGAGGTTTTACGCCAAAGTCAGGACGGCGCAACCGGCGCAAGGCATAGTTCACAATTTCACAATTTCCTAGTGTAAGAGTAATGAAATCGATCCAATCCACATACAGGAAGATTTTTTCAAGCTTTGGCTCGGCATATGGACTCTAACGGGAGACTCATTGATATCGTCCTGCAAGCCGTTCTCGTAAGAAACGCAGTTGTTATCCGGACGTACCTAACCCCGTGCGGAAGTATTGGAAACGAACTAGTTCGCCCCCCCCCCCACCTTTCTCTTACCTTTCGCTTTCCTATACTCCTATTGCTTACCAGGTCTACCAGTAGCGTCAAAAAGGACCAATGCTAGCAGAGAGAAGATTGTGTTTAACTAGGGTTTACAGATTGGGCATCGTAACACGCAAGGGACGAGCCGAGCCGAAAGAGAGAAAATATATACTATATGCGGATAGGTTCACCATAGGTAATTGGTAATGATCGATACTGAGGGAAGGCTCTCTGTTTGGCAAAAAGTTAAGAATATTCAGGCTTTAGCTTTGATTATTCGTCTAGGCCGGTTTAATAAGAATTCATGTTATTCTGATTGTAGGACGGGCTTGAAAACAGATTCGATCACCAATATGAATGAGCAGGCGAAGTGCTGGGTGCGTGCCACTAAAGGCACTTAGCTCAAGGTGAGATTATCCGCAGTTGACGAGACCATCTTAGAGGATGACACTAATTCTGCATAGGAATCATCTTCTCGCAATTGGAACCGACCCTCAGCAAGCCAAGACAATAACAGCACCCGGAAGGCCCGCCATAGTTCCCAACTTCGGCGTGGTGGGAAAAAGACTATGGGACACGTCGACCACCACAATACAGTATGATGCAAAGAACCAGAAGAATGACGAAGCTACAAGTCACTATATTGAAAAGTACCTCCTGCCTGACCATTCCGGCTGGTATAGAGGCTACTATGAAAATGTTGTTGATGTTATCAGAAGTAAGGCTCAGGCCACAGTTGCTCCAGAAATCGCGCAGGATGGATTGAGAGTCGTCGAGCTGACAAGGCATTACTTGGGACCTGCAGTTGTGCTCAGCCCGATTGTTACAGGTGGTGCCGGATTTCAAGGGGGGGGGAGGGGAGGGGCCGAGAAAGTCGAATCTTTCACGCTTGCGACATTGTTTCCCAACACAATATTCACGCCACAGTATTTCTCACACCACAAATCTTAACAGTAAAGCCAATACTGGGCTTTCGAGAGCATGTGAAGAGACTACCTAATAGGTCTGGACTTGAGCGGCTTCGATCGCCACCTCTGAACCCCGGTTGCAAGACCATCGTCCCCACGCCGGCAAATGAGTCAGGTATATAAGTTGAGTGATTTTTAGAATCGACATTACGAACGGTTGCGTAGTGTAATGGTTATCACATTGGATTCTGAAGCGTTCGCCCCATTTTCAATTCCAGTAATCTGAGTTCGATTCTCAGCGCGACCTGGCTATATGAAGTGAGCTTTGTGCGTTGTGGTGATCTCCACTTTTTGTGCTTTTGCATCAAACAACTCTGGACCGAACACGCGACAGTCTGGAGGTTTTGAGAACGGCTCTCGTTCTTGACTTGAATCCTATCAATGTGAAGGTCTGTCTGCTTTGGTCTTTTTGCTGTCATCTCGCCGAGGCACGAAGACTTAGGTACACAGGTACCTAGCTGAGATATATCGACGGCAATTTCAAAGATCGAATTCTCATCCTCATGTACGTCACGCGTACGGTATTTGCCCGACTAAACAATTTCATGTTAATCCTCATTCTGAATGTAATACTTCTGGGGTCGCGGATTTTGAAACTTAATTCGACGAAGGACTCCGGCCCCCCTTGCCCATATACCCATACCCATGAATCGTGTAGGTCCCCCACAGTACTTCGTGTAGTGACAAGCCTTGTGGCGAGCTTGGGATAGAGAGCCCTACTCGTCTCCCCAGAGTTCAGAAAGGCACGGTATAGGGGCTAGATAGCGGCGAAGGGGTTTCACCCGGCTATTTAGGATGGCACGGTTTTTCCCTTCGAAGGATTAGGTAGAAGGTCCGCAGGCCTTCTAGGCGCTACCTTCGGGAGCTAGCATGAATAGATGTTATTCAACTATCCTTGAGTCTGGTTCCCCGGCACAGAAGAGTGTTGATCTCATCCAGACCCAGGCAGGCGGGACTGTGCCTTCTGTCGAACAGCTGCATTGCCATGATAATACTGTATTTGACGAGTGCTAGTGGGTTCTGGTATCTTTCTCGTAATCTTCCCACGCCGTGACCTGGCTGTCACCCACTCAACACCACCTACCTAGGTAGGTACCCAGGGATTTAAAGCATGTACCCTCGAGCTACACCTCGGCGCGTGCCACGTGTCCTGTCGGCCCTGCTAACACCTCGGCGTTGACATAGGCTTGGGAGGGCTGGCGCATATCAAATTGCTGGTTTTGTAGCGGAATCTGATCGTCGGAGTGGTCCTGCCAGTAGGTCTGGTCGATGGTGGTCGTTATCTGTATATGATCGGCTCTGGACACCTCGGGGCGCCGAGGGGAAGGGAAGCTCGAGATCACTGCGGAGGTCTTGCCACTGTTCCAATGGGCAGCAAACGGTGCGCCGGATTCAGAATATCCAGAGGCTTCCGTACTCGACCCTTTGCGCTTGGTCTTGATTGTGGCGTTGAGGGACCGGAACAGAACTGGCATGCTAGGCATGCATGCACAGATGACTCCAAGGTCTATCTCGATGAGACAGTACTTTGCCATAGTAACAAGATCATCTGGAATTCATCAGACATTGAATCAGTCGATGTGGTCATGATAGCTCTGGGAATATCGACTGAAGCAGTTCTGCTTGATAGTGCAGGGGAAGGGCCTTACATGTGGGGTTCGACGTGTGTGCAAAGCTGTACACCAGTGGCAACCTCGCGATACCAATGCTAGTAGTACTGAATAATGGTAGCAGGAAGAATCAGCGGCCGCTGGAAGCAAGTCTGCGCTTCGTGTCCTTTGGAGCTGGGTACTCACCTGAGGGCTGTGGCGAACATAACTGAGACCATCATCTTCTTTTTGAATGAGAGCTGCAACTTGGACACCCAGAAAAGCGGTAGTCCGATCTAGGAGGTATTTGTTAGTGTCTGTTCGTTCTGAACGGTGCTGTATCCTGACCTCCGCGGTTCTAGGTCTGCCCAGATGTTCTATCGAAACGTTGGAATGAAAGATCCAAGAATGCCTAACGGCAAACCCAAGTACTTACCATCCAAAAGTCAAACACAATGAGCATGCTCCACCCAATCCACATGAAAGCAGTCATATCGATACAATATCCGGACTATTAATTGACACTGATCAGCGGAGGTTCCCTGAGCCGTGAGGAGGAGACGCAGGAGGCAATGGTTTTGCAAAAATCCAGTAGCGCGATCTTGTCTGGCCCCTGGGCAGGCTCCTTGCCTGATCCTTAAAGTTTCGATATTCAAAACAAGAATCGGTCACCCTTGCAAAGGCTTGGGCCAGGGGGTTCCAATACAGAGGGAGGACACGGTGGAACTTACGTGAAGACCATCCCACTTATTCCAGTAATAGCTGACTGGCGTGCACGAGAATAAAAGGACCAAGATAAAAGCACTGGCCAAGCAGACGTTGATCGCCAGTGTGACGTATATTACGCGACGGGATCCTGGTGCGGTAAATATACGCAGGTAGAAAAGTGTAAAAGCTATTCGTACAGCTTCTCTTGCAAAGGCATAGAAGGTTTGTATCACGTAATATGTCTGCATGTGTTGAAGTCAATCGACGTTAGAATTCTTCCTCGATTTTCAATAGAGCATTGCATTCCCAAGAATTGAAGTACCATCAACTTACCTTGAGGAATAGGGTGAGACTTTCTGGTTCCAACGACCAAACGTCCCTACCAAAACCTATTTGCTTCACTGTCACAGTATACGATTAGACGAAGTCCACGCAACAGGTCGCCGTTGATGCATCGAGGACTTTCAAAACTCACAAGGACCCAGAATCCAAGCGCTTGAAAGAACGCAGAGTACCATGGTAAAGCAGTTAAGCCAATCGTCCCACCCTGTGCAGACGTACTTTTGTTAGCTATTGGAACTTGAAAGCCAAAATTGATCTTTTGTGGCGGCAAAGCGTAACAGGATCAGCTTTGATGCCAATGATCAGCGCAGCAAGCTTGTGTGTTGATGCTCACTCGGCCCTCAGCCAAAGGGTGATAACATGTGCAAGCTCAAGGCTGGCGTAATAGGGGCGAAAGAAGACGAGATACTGACAGAACTGTAGGCCACCGACGAAACGAGCGAGGACCCTCAAGCCACCCATCATGACCATCAGTATCAAAAGGGCGATAGCAGGTGCATACCATGAGTCGTCATTCCGCGGCTCGATGCCGCAGAGAGTGTTCGTCACATTTTGGGTAGCTATTTGTGAAGATATCAGCCATCACGCTCAAATGGCTTGAAATATCATTCTGAGGATGGGTTAAGCGGACTCAATAATTCAGCTGCTGTGCAGGCCAGCTCACTGCACAGTGTGGCTTGACTGTTGAGAGACGCGTCGGCACAGATGCATGCCTGATCCGTGGGTGAGCAAACTGAGTTGGCGACAGCGGCTTCGAGACATTTTAGCTGTAATATGGACAGGTCAGAGACAGGAGCATGGTGCTGAGACTCATAGCAATAGGTCCTACTTACAGCGCAGGAGGGTAGACTCAACAGAGAGGCCATGATAGGCGGCGCAATAACTTTGCAAGTGTACGGAGCTAGGATGTTGTGTATCCAAATAGGTCAGAGGAACGATTGAGAAACACTTGTGGACGTTGCGCTGGTTCGATCTCATTACCAATGCAGCTCTCCAGGCCGTCAGAGGAGTTGGCAGATACATATGTAGATAAACACAATAACCTGGATGCTTACTATCCTGTAAGCGTGGTATCACGTACAGGGTTGTCAATGTTCGCTCCTACTTGATCAATGCTATTCATAGCCTTGCGCGCTTTTCACACTCGCCCCACCGCTCGCCCGCCCTCCAACGTTCTCATCTGGTTTCCTGATTTTCCGACTCCTTCATGTCACACCCGTCTATTTCTGTAGGCATCTTTTACGGTCCACTTCAATGTCCCAAGATTTCAGGGCAACAGTTCATATTGCTTGGCCTTCTCGGGCAACGTGCGGAACCTCTGCATACCTGACCTAGGTATGTTTTAATACTAGTACCACAGTAACTACCAAAGCTACCGGGAGCGTCGGACTCGCGGTGGATACTTCCACCGGTCAGCAATGGCCCGTCCCATGTCAAGTGGCTCAGCTTGATGCATGAAGATCCAACACTGTTACCTAAAGGTCGGAAGCAGATGAGATGCTGCATACCTAGGTACATAGTAAGCATCTCCGCAGGATGGACTCGCAGAAAACTACCATGATGGGGAAGGCTTGTTGGCCTTTGGAACTATCGCGATCCTTCGTCTATTGATCGGCAAATTACTCGTGCGGGCTTTCACCGACGGCTCCACCCACCCAACCAGTGGGGGAGCGGTTGGTGAACCAGAAGGATTGCATTCTGCAGCAACGGAGGCGCGCAGGGGCTCCATGGTTGACAGGCGGCTCGCACCTTACCAAGTTCGTACCACATACGACCGATCAATTCGGTTGGGGAAGAAGAACAGAGACTGAAAAAAGAAAAAGAGCACAGGAAAAAAAAGGGAAAAGGCAGGGGGGGGACACTTTGCACGGCTAATGCGGATACCTGACGATTCACTTCTAATTTTCCTGGTGCCCAGCGAGTTGGCCGAAGAAAGCCACCTGGGCAATTTTCTCGTACTATAATCTGAACCCATTGAGACGAGTATCTACAGGTCCCACTAGGTCTGAGATGTCATGATATATAGGTACCTACCTAGGTAGTAGATCACACCCAAGGCAGAGCTGAGCCAACTGGGAAATCGCACAGAATGAGAACGTTTTGGCAATGAACATTAATTCAGTGATATGACTATAACACTTATTAGAAAACATCCACCGCGCACCTGTCCCGCAAAATCTCGACCCACCACCTTTCCACATCATCATCCGTCTTGAATCCGCATCTGCTCTCTGCTTGCTCTCTGTAAATTTTCTGCACTACGTCCCTGACACCGTGACTGACCGGACGGCTGCCACAGATAAAGATCTTGGCACCGTCGTCCCATACTCGCACTAGCTCCTCTCGCTCCGTCCAGATTCTGTCCTGCACGTATCCAGATTTTGCAAGGCCACTGTCTGAAGGTGTCTCATGCCGCGAGTATGCAAAATGGACGTCCACGGCACCAGAATCTTGCCAGCTCTGCAGCTCAGCGGCGTACAGAGCTTGCTCTGGTCCGCGACAGCCGACATATAGCAGCGCAGGTGCAAGGCGCTCAGCGAGGCTGGGATCGCGACGGAGTCTTTCCACCCGATCCTGTACGAAACCGCGGAACGGAGCGATTCCTGATCCTGCGCATATCATGATCGTGGGTGTTGAAACCAGGTCGACTGGAGGCCGAAAGCGTTGCTGGCCCGGTCGTACTGAGCATCTCAGGGAATCGCCTGCCTTCAGGTTGGCCAGGTAGTGTGAAGCGAGGCCAAGAGTTGGTGCTTCGTCTGGCCAAGCCAGTGGGGCAGCATGCTTGATTAGGGACCACGTGATTGTAAGTGATTTGGGACAGGCCAGAGGTGAAGACGAGATTGAGTATTGCCGGGGGCGAATAGGTGGAAGCATAGTTGCAAGCCTTTGCAGTGGCACGTTTATGCTTGGATATTTCTTCAACAGCTGAAGCACAGAAGGCCGCCGCTCCTCCACAGCGATCGCTCTCGTCAAAGCTTCCAGTGCCTGTCGCTCGTCTTCGTCCGAACAATAGTTGAGTAGCAGGTCGATTTGCTGGGTTTCTGTCAGATCATCCATTGCAGTACCCGCAAGCTTCGAGGAGAAAAAGGTCAAACAAGAATATCATACCTTGGCACTGGCTTTTTGGCGCAGCTCTAAATGCGAGCACATCACAGGAATAATGGGATCAGCCAGATCATGCCCATGGACTCGCAGTATTCCCATCAAACACTCCACATCTTCAGCACTGTTTTCCGGGGCAAGCTCCAGATAGTCACCGACTTGATACTGAATGTTCTCTGGCAGTTTCAACTCCATGTGGTACTTCGGTCGATCTTCAGAGCCCGTCAAAGCCGACACTTGCATGACGCTGGCGTTGAACGTGTGAGAACTGTCTCTGGCAAGGACAGTGGAGAACTGATTGATGTCGAATGCGCCCTCCCTGGCATCCACGGTCGCGTTGACGTGGTAGATCTTGGCGATTCCCGGCCACAATTGCTCTGACTGCCACGTGTCGAAGTCAGAGAGGATACTTCCTTCGCTCACGTCGGCCGCACCCCGCGACGCCATGGGTTGGGCTCCGTTGTCGCGCATTAGCTGATCGATCGTTATAGCGGTGCGTTGAAAGGTATCTTTCCAATCCCCTTGGGTTCTGAAGTCAGTTTTATTCTGCCGCATACAAGGAAAACGGTGGTACTTACTGCTGCCGCAACCAAAGACGGCAAAAGTAACGCCGTCCATGGACAGGTCTTTCCCCTCCTCCAACCACTTGAGAAATTCAGCCCCATTATCTGGTGCTTGTCCCTCGTACATGGTTGAGGTTATCAGAACTATCGGTGTGTCCCTTGGAAGATTGTTCTTGGCAGCGTCCAGTGGCTGCAATGTGGCATCAAATCCATATTGAGGCGCAGTCGTTTTCAACATGTCTGCTAAGCCCTGGCATGTTCCTGTATTCGACCCGTAGAAGATGAGCAACGGCTTCAAGGCATGGGGTTTCTCAACAAGAACATCATGGTCCTGAGCATGAGGCTTGGTGGCTGCGCTGCTCCCACCACCATTACCGTGCAGCATATCGCGTTGCAAGGTCAGCACGTCAATGCCAGGACGCAGCTTCGCGTGCATGAAGAGGTCCCGCGGTTTGAGTGTCAGTGTTTGCTTAACGGTCAATTCATAGTCTGGGTTGGCGAATCTGAAGTCGAACTTTTGGAACAGCAATGCCACGGCCAAGATTGACTCCTGCATGGCGAAGTCACTCCCTGGGGTTGGAAACAATCAGTTCAAGTATGAACAACGACGAGAAAGGGAAAAGCCCCCTTACCTATGCACGCCCTCTTGCCGTTACCGAATGGCTTATAGCACCCGGGAGGCAGCTTCTTGAAATTCTCATCCAGCATTCTCTCCGGCCGAAATTCATCCACGTCCGGACCCCAAGCGTCAGGATCTCGGTGGATGTTTGGGAGCACCACGAAGACGGCCTGGTTGCGCTTGACTTGGTATTTGCCTCCGATGATCACGGGCCCGTCCGTTGCGTCGTCGCCCGTAGCTGCGAGGGAAAATCCAGCCGAAGGCGGGTACAGGCGCAAGGCTTCCTTAAGACAGGCTTTGATATAGACAAGTCGGCTCACATGGTCCACTTGGACGGGTTCGGTGCCAATGACGGTGTCGACCTCTTCTCGCACTTTGGTATAGCACTCGGGGTTCTTCAGGACAAGAGCAAAGAAAAACCCTAACAAGCAAGCGGTTGTTTCATGTCCTATATTCACATACCAGTTAGCACCGAATAATACTCCGTGTACAACCTTGGGGCAAGAAGTACTTGCCGGCTATCAGGAACGTAATCATATTGTCCACAACAGTCTTGTCTGTAAGACACTCGCCTGTTTTGGGGTCTTTCCGATTCAGCATGGCATCCAGCAGGTCCTTCTTGTCAGACTTGGGCGCTCGACGCCGTTTGTCGATAACCTCCTGCGCCACGGCATGGAGGAACGCATTGTCTTGGTCGAACTTGTGGTTGGCAGTCCGATAAAACGCTGTCAACCAATCTGGTCGCTCTGCCCTATTCGCGCTTTCGACGAGCACATTGAGCATGGAACCGATGAAAGGGTGCAAATTGTCCTTGTAGAACGAATTAAGGCGCATGTCCATGCCGCAGCTGGGGAGCTCAGGGAGGTTAGCTATCAGTCCCTGACTGGTATTTTCTTTTCTGACTACTCTTCTCTCTCATGAACAAACTTACAGAGCAAGAGTATCGATCGTTAGCCTTGTGAAGTCGGAAGTGGCATCGATAACCTCATCTTCTCCAAAACGAGCCCATCTCAGAACCATCTGCATCGCGATGTCATGCATTTCTAGAAAACACTAGATAAGTAGAATGTATCAGGCTGCAGAAGGGTCGGAACTGACCTGGGAACATAGCTTTGATGGACATGGGACCGAGTGCAGGAACGAGCACGCGGTGCGCAGGGCCCCAGAACCATTCATCGTCATGGGCAGTGAAGAGACCTTCAGTCATCACATCTCTCAGCTTTGCCAGGGCGCCGGATGGATACTTGACGAGATCTTTGCGCGAACATAATTCGTTTGCCAGTTCGTGCCCTGTCACGAAAAGTTTGTCCTCGCCTCCAAGACGAAGCTTACAAATCGGGGCTGTAAGTGCAGAGTGAGCTAAGTACACGATCTCGGAAGCCTAAGGGGACAGGTGAAGACGTAGATTGCCATACCATACTGCTTGCCGATGTTGACAACGCTTTGAATGCTGTTCTCTAAATCAATGTTCGGCAGGTTGCCTATCAGAGGCCAGGGCCGAGGCCCAGGAATATCGGAAGACATGCCGGTCCGTGATCAACAGTCAACTTTAGCGAAGGCTGCCGGAGATGGCTCAACGATGGACAAGTCCAAAGGGCCATGATAAAGACAGAACGGTAGAAAATGACAAGAAAATCCGGGCTAGCACCTGCACCCACACGCACACGCAGTACATTTCGTAGGATCTTGCAGGGGTAGCTGCACGTTGGTTCTGTTGTCACCAACCGCCCCCATACTGGCTTGGCATTGCAACGCTCTCGGGTGGAGCCGCGCCTCGGCTCGCTGCACATCTTCAGCCTTGCCTAGCAGCCTAGGTGGTGTGGGCCTGCCCGCCCGCCCAATGATGTACTGGGAGGCCCATACAGTCTATTTTGGCACCTGACCGCGTGCAACGACATGTCAACCCGGGCCAGGGCTGCTGGGCCAGTCAGTCACACATGCAGATATCATTCCATTCCTTTACCGTTGTGGAGAACGTGCCATGCACCTTTTTTTCCTCTGACAGTTCGTAATCACCCAAGCCACCCAAGCCACCCAAGCCACCCAAGCTTGCCAGGTCAGTTAGTTGGTCAGCCCAACACTACACCTCCTCAGGGATTTCAAATGTTAAATATCTACAGGCCCCACAGACGGACATAGGAATCACCCCACTGATAAAAAATACCTTTATTTTGGCTAGGGGATCTATGAAATCAAAGGTACCTTTAAACACCTTGATGATTAACTATCTTTCCGTCTCTCTCGATGCATTCTCGTAGCCTTGGCGGCATCCCTCGGGTGAGATTTCGCAGCCATTCTTCTGGCATAGCGTCCTACGCTTTGCTGACTGCTGACTGCTGACAGCTAACTTGAAAATGACATATTATATAAGAGATTTACAAGCAATGTACCTATTTTATAGAATTTGCCAGAAAAGTTACATGTAGGTCTGGATGTAATGGTACAGCAGGAATTAACGTTTGAAATCCCTGAGGAGGTGTATAGGAAAGTGAATGATCTGCAATGTTACCATATCGTTTCCATCATAACAATAGAGCTGTGGTTGCAAGGTCTCCGTTGCGTCAGAGAACGGACACAAGACAGGCCCACACAGTATGATAAGCCTCGCTATAGGTATACCCTGGTAGGTACATTTCTAAAACCGAGCCTGGCCTGCGATGGGCCGTTGGCGGCTCTGTCGAACGAGAGCAAAAAATGTGGAACTCTGGCTTGTTGGTGGCATATTCCGTCATTTCTATCCCTTTGCTCTCTGCCTGTGAGACGTGCTAGCAACCACTTAGGTATAATCCCTCACAATTTCACACAGGCGAACATCGTTCAGCGTGAAGGCGACGGTCCCCTGACATTCCAAGTCTTCAACAACTGCTTATATCCTTTGTCGATGCCATAGATTGGCGGCCTGGATTTCGGACGCCTACCTGTCATGGCATCCTCAGAAGCTTCAACGACTATGCGGCTCGAGGAGCATGGCAAGAACGCCGTGCGAGGCCCAGAGAGTTCGGCGCCGAGCCGAATGTCTTCAGATGCCGCCATTGCTGTCTCCGACGAGAATCCATTACAATGGAAAGCAGGGGGTCAAGAGCTGGTGATTCTGGCTACTATGTCTGTCTTGTCCATTGTTATCGCTGTAGGCTTCAACTCCTCCACTCATTTAATCCTCGGCTCAAAAATCTTGGAAGCTGACAATCGTCGTTTTTTAAGTTGGATGCCACGATCCTCGTTCCCGCCCTCACTGTACGTTGGAAATTCCCTTCTTTTCGACATTGCAAATGAGTAACCTCGAATGTGCCACAGACTCTGGCCCAGGAGCTCAACGGAACTGCTATCGAGACATTCTGGACGGGCACCGCATATTTACTTTCCAATGCCGTCTTTGTACCCTTTATCGGTGTCACATCTGAGATTACCGGCCGCAGAGCTGCCGTTCTTTTTGCGCTGATCGCCTTCACTGTGGGGACCATCATCTGCTGCACAGCTGATGGCATGATCCAGCTGCTCGCCGGTCGTACCATTCAGGGTGTTGGCGGGAGTGGTATCTTCGTTATGTCTTCCATCGTCATCACGGATATTGTGCCGCTTCGTCAGCGCCCCAAATACCAAGGCATGATCTCTGCGGCTTGGGGCCTTGGTGCTGTTTTCGGACCACTGCTTGGTGGGGAGATCATACAGCACACAACTTGGAAGGTAGGTTCTCCTTTTGAATGCAGTGACCCTTCAACTAATCATCCCTTCGCACCAAACTGACATGGAGGATTAGTGGCTTTTCTACGTCAACTTCCCGTTCTGTGCGATTGGGTTTGCGATGCTCCCTTTCTTCAAGCTTAAGCTCGTTCAGAAGCGATCACTCCGTAGAGACCTTGGGAGGATTGACTGGACCGGCGGTGCTTTATTCATCGCTGCAATGACTAGTCTTCTCCTTGGAATCACCTGGGGCGGCGTTCAATACAGCTGGTCATCCTACAAGACATGGCTTCCGATCCTCCTAGGGGGTCTCGCCATCATTGCCGACTTGGTGTACGAGAGTCTCGTTCCGCAGGAGCCTTTCATACGTGTCTCGGTCTTCCACGACATCTCTTCATCAATTACCTTCTTTTTGACCACGGTGCAGGGTCTTATTGTGAGTTCGATCAGGCGCTACTCTCGGCGCGAGGGGAATATTTTCAGCTTGGATGCTAATATCACATCGCTAGATGTACGCAGAGCTTTACTACATACCGTACTTCTTGATGGCAGTCAAGGAGGAAAGCCCGTCGATTGCCGGTATTATAATCATGGCGGTCAACATCATCACCTTCCCTGCTAGCATTGTTGCTGGTATAATTATGACTCGTCAAGGCGCCTTCGTCTGGGTCATCCGCATCGGCTTCTGTATCATGACCCTCGGCACGGGTCTTTTTGCATACGTGAAGCACGACACGTCTATGGTGAGCCAGGCGTTCATCTACCTAGTCTCTGGATTTGCTCTGGGCTTCCTCCTGCCGTCCCTTGAAACGGCCACGCAAGCCATGGCGAGAGTCGGGAGCCTTACGCACGCGACCTCCACATACATTTTCATGCGCTCGTTTGGTCTTTGCATCGGTGTTGCCGTCGGTGGTACCGTTTTCAGCAATGTTTTCCTACGTGCGCTGCAACGGCGCGGTATTCCTGATGCAAAAGCCATTGCAGCCAACTCGGAGGCGTACGCGAACACTCTGAAGTCCATGCCGTCGTCTTCCGCAAAGACACAGCTCCTGGAGGCGTATGTCGAAGGTTTCCACGGCGTGTTTTATTTATTGGTCGCGCTGTCTGCGGTGTCGCTGGTCCTGTCGTTCCTTATCCGTCATCACAGCATGGATCAAAAATTACAGTCTGGACACCGTATCGAAAAAAAGAATGTCGGCTCAACTAAGGAAGCGCTTGGGGCTGTATAAACAGTTACGGGGTTGTTTTGGGGTCGCCGTGGCGGGTAGCGACTGGACACCGTCTTGAGAGAGCACAGCAACTCCGAGAGTGATCACTCTCGACACCAGCTAGGTATTGAGATTGTTTCCTTCTGAAAGCTCCCTCGGAAGCTTCTATGAATGGAGACTCTCTGGAAATCTGCTGAAGGCCAGAGAACATTTGAACATGCATAGTACGAGCTACCTTTAAAAACAGCAAGAATAAGAATGGATTCTGGGTAGGCGGGAAGTATCTTTGCCACTGGTTCTCGCTAGCAAGAATGATTTTGAATACAAACCATTCTCTGTTGTAATTAACTCATCATAGATACTCTTGTACAGTAAATTCCCATTCTTTATAACATGTTTGCAGCCACGGCAAGTTGACGCCGACGTAAACGAGCGGCGCGTGCAGGCTATCGTTTCCTGAAATACTACTGGCAACATGTTCGCTCTGTGATCATCTGATTAACGACCTCATGAATATAACCCAGAGCGGTGAGCTTGCGCTCACGAGTTCCTTGCTGGGCGAAGAAAAGAATTTCGGATAGGTATGGTCAAGATTTATAGTACCAAAAGAGCAGCGGCATATCTTTGATGCTCGTTTATGTGAGAGCTCTTCCAGGCTCGCAAAAGCGGCGCATGGCCTCTCGCTCATCGGGCTTGCATTCAGATCCAGCGATAGACAATCTCGAGCTGAGGATGCAGCTCAATGAAAATGGTATCACCCGCATAAAGTATCTGATTACATGCCTAGGTACCTAGGTACTTAGATGCTTAAACGCGCCTCGAGAACGTGTATGTGCCTTGTTGAGATCACCCGCGTTCCTTCGAGGATCTTCCAATATCTTCGTGGATCCCGCACAAGAAGACCGTCACGGCCTCACAGACATACTTGCCAGAATTTTCCTGCTTGCTGCGTGTAAGTAGGCAGCATCGTACCATACAGTAGTCTCAGCAGTGGAGGCGAGGCGTTGCCCGGCCCTCCCAGGTAGCATCCAAGTAGGCCCCTACCTATCAGCAACCCATGACCCACCCAGGAGGAGACCGATCCCATTGTGGGGCAGTACAGTACGGGCTGAAGCTGCTGCACGGTGCATGTATTTTATAACGCATTAGTCTGCAAATCCGTACCGTGTCTACTTGACATCTGCTTGAGTCACCGGAGGGAGTCTTGATTGGAAGTACCAGTATTTGGGGAGGCTCCGGGCTCGAGCGCAACTGTATTATTTGCGAGAGTGGAGCTCGTCAGCATGAGAATCCTCATCAGCATGAGAATCCTCATCAGCATGAGAATCCAACAAGCGGCCGAGCCCTGCAAATGGGGCCATACTCACCGCTGGGGGGTGAGATCGACGACACCAACAATTAATACCTGATTTCGATACATATCTTAGTGAGCATCATTGCGCTAGTGGGGTTTTGACGAACTGACCAGCAACTAGTAATATTGGGTGCTACCCAACCGCGGCGGAGTCCTGCAGTTCTATGAAAGAGTTGTGAACAATCACCGGCCCAACACGGCACGGTGGCAGGGTGAGTGATCCTTCGAGTACGCGCCAGGAGTGCCTAGCCCCCAAACGGCTCCACACGATACATGCTATACCGGTAACCTGGAATGGAACAGACGCTGGTAAAGTAGATCCCCAAAATATGCACCAAGCGAAGTATCAAATCTCAGACCGACTGGCCTATTTCCATGGATATGGTCAGTGGCGACCACACCGTGGCGATGCCGCAAGACAACCGAGGAATCAAAGGCAGAACTAAAACCAACACACGGAAAAATGCGGATTGATAGGTAGCCAGTCAGTATTCTTTCCACAAGCGGCTCGATTCGTCATTTCGGAAATACAGTACTTGGAAGGAGATCTTTTATTAGTCCCGCAAGGTGAATCCCACGCAGTCCCTAGACTGAGGATAAATACTCTCTCGTTGGTCTTGAGCTTGCTGGAGCCCCCCGGGCCGTAGAACCTACTAAGTTCTAGAACAGGTCCTATATCAGTACTCGAGAACTTGTCCTGTGTCGCGGCGCCAATTTTTTCTTCCAATCCCTAGTTCATAATTTCTATTTCTTGCTTCACTTGAGTAGATTCCACCCGGGGACAACCTTGTACAGGCAATTCTACGACCTATGATGGCTCCAACCACGACTATCAACTCGGCTGAACGCCCAGAGACAGTGATGAGTGGAAGCTCTTGGGACCGGGTAAGCAATGAAGGATGCTCCAGTAGCGAACCTGATGCTCTCCCTTTCTCCCCGGTAGTCATCTGTGGCATGGCCATGAGACTTCCAGGCGGAATATCATCCGAGGAGGAACTTTGGAAGCTTTTAATCAACAAAAGGAATGCGCGAAGCGAAGTACCGCTTGAGAGGTATAATGCAGCAGCATTCCATGGCCGTACTACGTATGGCTATTTCCTAGATGGAGACATTCGCGCGTTCGACGCGTCGATGTTCAAGATGACCAAAGCGGAGCTCGACGTGCTCGATCCGCAGGCCCGCCTACTCCTCGAACTGACAAGGTGCGCAAAGGCGTGATTCCTCAAATGCTTTGCGCTTCAATAAGTCAGTACTTGCTAACGCTCTCAAAGAGAATGCTTCGAGAATGCCGGTGAAGTAGGGTGGCGAGGGCAGAACATCGGAGTGTACATTGGAACATGGAGTGGTTCGTCTACCTTATGTCTGCTTTGCAAGCCTTTGCTGCTCTTTCCTCCTCGATAGGTGGCTCCGTGATGACTGAGACTACGAATTTCTAGACACCGACTTCAAGGAATTGCAATCCAAAGATCCAGAACATGGAGACCTCGCCTACAGTGTCACTGGCATCATGGACTTTCAGTACTCCAACAAGATTTCCCACGAATACGATCTCCACGGCCCTAGGTACGTTCAATTGGATACCCGGATACCTACCTACATAGGAACCCCTGAGGCCTACATATGCAAAGTTGCCAGACGGTTTTCTAACAGCGAACTTCAGCGTTACCCTGAAATCAGCATGCTCGTCGGGGCTGGCGGCCGTTCACGATGCCTTCAGAGCTATACAGGCGGGCGATATACGCTCTGCGTTGGTCGGGGGCACAAACCTGATTCTCAGTCCGACACAGACCAGTCTGATGTATAAAGCAGGCGTCTTGAGCCCTACTGACCAGTGCAGGTCATTCGATGCCAGCGCAGACGGCTATTGCCGAGCAGAGGCAGTCAATATGATCTACATCAAGAGGCTGGATGATGCAGTTAGGGATGGCAATCCGATCCGAGCGGTTATACGAGGAACCTTCAGCAACGCAGATGGTGAAGGCGAGGGCCTTTTTGCGCCAAATGCGCTGGCTCACGAGGCGCTTATTCGGTCCTGCTATCAAAGCGCCGGCATAGCTGACCTGGGTAAGACGGCACATTTTGAGTGCCATGGCACCGGAACGCCTGTGGGAGACCCTATAGAAACTTCGGCTGTGGCAAAGGTTTTCGAGGAGTTTGGCGGGATCACTATCGGTTCGGTCAAGGTAAGTCCATCCCTTCTATTCTAACGCGGCTACTGACTGACTCCTTGGCGTAATTACAGCCTAATTTGGGACATTCTGAAGGAGCTTCCGGCATCACTTCACTGATGAAGAGCGTACTGGCCCTCGAGAACAAGGTTATCCCACCCAATATTGAATTCAAGTCGCCCAATCCAAACAGTAAGCAATTTCGAGCTCCTGAAATCCGTGCTCCGTAATTTTTCTCACTCACAGATAACTCATAGTTCCGTGGAAGTCTGGCCTACGCGTCCTCCTTGATCCAACGCCGTTGCCAGAGGATCGAGCGGAGCGCATCAGCATCAACGCCTTTGGCCTTGGCGGTAGCAATGCTCACGTTATCCTGGAATCAGCCAGCTCCCTGAATTTGACCCCAGGGTCAGACCAGACAAAGGATCCTCTTGTCGTGAACGGGGATTCCATCGTTGCACCTCGGACGCAACTTGTCGTCTACTCGGCGAACCGCCCCGAGTCTGTGGAAGTTGGCACCAAACGTCTTGTTGACCATATCGAGAGCCAATCACAGATGCTAGATAATGTTGCTTATACTCTGGCCCTCCACCGGGAGCATCAGCAGTGGCGCACATTTGCTGTAACCAATGGCATCGATAGAGTCAACTTCCATTCACCTTTCAAACTACCCCCCGCGCAGCGAGCATGCGATATATCTTTCGTCTTCACGGGCCAAGGCGCGCAATGGGCCACTAGTAAGGACATTCCGCTCTTCTCCCAGCTGCATTTCGATGCATCCTCTTACTGACTGCTTTCAGTGGGATCTGGGCTGCTGGCCGACTTTCCATCTGCTCAAGACGATGTTGTGTTGATGGATGCTGCGCTGTCAGAGCTAGGACCTGGTCTCGCACCGGAATGGAAGATTAAGGGTGAGTTCTTGTTCGTATGGTCTCTTCTTGGGTGACAACAGCTGACCGAGCATGATTCCGGCAGATGAGTTGGCAAAACCACAAGGCGAAAGTCAGGTGGGACAAGCTGAATTCGGCCAAGCCCTGTCCACTGCCGTCCAAATCATGGTTGTCAACATCCTCCAAGCCTGGGGTGTTGTACCAGCTGCTGTCGTGGGGCATTCCAGCGGAGAAATTGCAGCGGCCTATGCATCTGGCGCGCTTACAATGCAAGAAGCGATCACCTGTGCCTACTTTCGAGGATGGGCTGCGAAATCACAGGACTGCGTTGGAGGTATGGCTGCTGTTGGTCTGGGCCGAGAAGCTGTCCAAGTCTTCTTGTCTAGCAGCCAAGTTGGGATCGCCTGCGAGAATAGCCCAAGCAGCGTGACACTGTCTGGGATAAATGAGGACCTTGACCGTGTCATTCAAGAGATCAAGTCTTCACCTGAAGATATCTTTGTGAGGAGGTTGCAGGTCGACAAACCCTATCACTCCGGTAAGACACCAACCCAGAAGAAGTATTCGGGCGTGAACAGTCTCTAAACAACCAGCAGAGCACATGAAAGGCCCGAGTGCTAGATTGGAGCAGGAGTTAGTCTCTAGACTCTCCAGCAAGGCGCCTTTGGTCCCTTTCTACTCGACTGTCTCAAACGATGTGATCAGCGAGGCAGGTTCCCTGGATGCCTCTTACTGGCGCATGAACATGCAGAACCCTGTGCTCTTCAACCCCGCCGTCCAAAGACTTCTGCAAGATCGCGCATCGACCGGACGCACAATATTGCTGGAGATAGGACCACACTCAGCCTTGGCTGGGCCTATTGGCCAGATCTTGAAGTCGACGAACAACAAAGCTGCCACTTATATGCCTACTCTCGTACGCCAAACAGATGAGAGAAGTGCCTTGCTGGCGACGGCTGGTAAGCTCTTCATGCACGGTGCTGTGGTCCACCTCGAGGCCGTTTGCCCGCAAGGTCGCGTGGTGCCGATCGTTCCTCGATACCCTTGGTGCCGGGACGCAACATACTGGTGTAAGTCAAAATCCTGTTCTTGAGACATTTCCAACCTCGACAGCTCCGCGGACCACGGGGCTTTTGATGTCTCACCCCTCGAGAGCAAGATACTGACAACTTGAGGCGCAGACGAGAGTCGCCTATCCAGTGAATGGCGCCAACGTCAGTTCCCACGTCACGAGCTGCTAGGCTCACGAGTGCACCACTGCGGCGACATGGAACCTGTTTGGCGCAATGTCTTGCGGCTTGCAGATATTCCGTGGTGTCAGGATCATGGTGAGTTTTGTTACCCTTATTTTTCTGTTGGCCCAGGCTAGTATGCATGCTCATTTCTGTCGTCTATAGTCATCGCACGAGACGTGGTCCTTCCCGCCACGGGGTATTTGGTGATGATTTGCGAGGCAATCCGGCAACTGACCGGCACAGACGACTACAGTCTCTCTAATGTGAACATTACTTCGCCCTTGATACTTACAGACTTCTCGTCGACGGAGACACTCCTGGTGTTGAGGCCGCAACGTCTTACCAACACGCTCACCTCCCAATTTTGGTATGAAGTGACCATATCCTCTTTCAATGGAGCAGTCTGGATGAAACATTGCACAGCCCTCGCGCGAGCGGGTGCTGAGCACGCTACGCAACGTACTGGTGAGCACTGGATCCGCGACCTGCCACGAGCAGTCGATATGGCAGCTGTCTACGAGGCCGTCAAAGGATGCGGCCTGAAGTACGGCCCAACCTTCCGACGGCTTGGTGGCACGTCGTCTGAGCCCGGACGTCCTCATATTGTTCGTCGGCTGTCGACCGATGTGCCTGGTGTCACGCAACCCGCGCATCTGGATCATTATCACCCTGTCACTATCGACCTCTGCTTCCAGCTCTTGCAGCTCGCCGTGATGGACAGTCTGGCACGGAACGCCAAGAACATGGTCATGCCGACCTTTGTACGCGGAATGTACTTGAAACGTCCCACGGCAGATGGCACATTAGCGGTCGAGCTCGAGGGCAAAGTCACCCATAATGGAGGCGTCATTGCCGACTCTGTTGCTGTCGCTGGCAATGGTGAGGTCGTCATGCGCCTCGAAGGCTGTAAAATGACATCGCTTGACGATAATGGCGACTGGAATGCTAGCATCGAGGACCCACACGCCGCTGCCCGCCTTATCTGGCAGCCTGCCATTGGCTTTGCTCAAGATGTCGGCTCCCTGATTTCCTCCAACTACAGCGGAAGCCACCCTCCACACCCAGTTCTCCAGCGGTTCACATTGCTGGCGTGTGTTGAAGCGCACAAGCGCCTCGCGAGGTTGGACAGCAAACCCGAGGCTGATCACCTGGTCAAGTTCCGCTCGTGGCTGGATAGCCAGGCCAACCGTGTCCACGCCCAGGGCTATCCCTTCGTCGAAGATGCGGCCGACATCGTCCTGGCTTCCGACATCGAGCGTGGGCGTTTGCTGGATGATGCCGCGAGCGCCCTGGCGATGACCTCTGCTAGTGTGGCTGTCAAGGCCGTCCGACGCTTATTGGCTTCGATCGAGGCCATTTATCTCGGCGAGGTCAGCCCGTTGGATCTCCTCCGCCAGGACGACACTTGGACAAATCTTTATAAGAACGACGACAAGTGGGATTATGCACCTTTCTTACGTCTTCTCAGTCACCACAAGCCGCACCTGAGAGTCCTAGAAATAGGCGCCGGTACTGGTGGGACAACAGACTTAATCCTGCGAGGCCTCCACGACGGTGCAAAGCGCATGTTTCACTCCTATGTCTTCACCGATGTCTCCGCTGGCTTTTTGGGGGCAGCCAAGGAACGGTTCGCCTCTGTCCAAGGTATGGAATATATGACTCTGGATATAAGTCGGGACCCGGAACAGCAGGGCTTTGCCCTTGGATCCTTCGATCTCGTGGTAGCGGCCAACGTTCTGCATGCTACGCCTCGTCTCTCTGATACGCTGCAGAATGTTCGCAAGCTGCTTCGACCGGATGGAAGATTGCTGATCGAGGAAATATCGGCCGGAAACAAGATTCTCAACTTCATCATGGTAAGCTACTGCTACGCTACATTGAGGAGAATGCCACAAAGCTCACAATTTCTTTCTTATCACAGGGCGCGCTTCCCGGTTGGTGGCTTGGGGCAGACGACGACAGGCTTGAAGAGCCCTACGTTACTCCAGAGCGGTGGTCTCGCGAGCTTTCCATGGCAGGATTCTCTGGTGCCGATGCTGTGATTCCCGACGCGGAGGAGCCATTCCAAATCGACATCACTATCCTTGCCTCCCCTAGCGTTGATCGCGCAACTATAGGAGTTGTGTCGCTGCTTTCCAAAAAACCACAAGGCCCTGTCGCCACGGCCATGTCTGCAGCACTCAGCCAGCGTGGGCTATCCGTCGATGTTGTCAGCGTTGCAGACCAGCCAAGACATGGCGTTATATCGATTCTGGATCTGGAAGGAAGCTCGTTTCTCGACAACATCTCGAGCGAGACTTTCACAGCCATGCGAGGCTTCCTCTTGGCAGCGTCAGAAAACGGTGGCGTTCTTTGGCTTACAAAGCCTTGTCAAGTCGAGTGTCGTGACCCATCATACGCCGCGATCATCGGGCTTGCCCGTGTGCTTCGCAACGAGCTGGGCATCAAGATCGCCACCTTGGAACTGGACGAATCCGAGAGTTCGGAGGCTATGGATGCAATATTCAATATACTGGAAAGTGTCCTTCAGCCAGTGGCCTCGTCTTCGTCATCCACGAACGACGTCGATGCTGATAGCGAATATGCCTGGTGTCGCGGGGCCTTGATGACGCCGCGCTTCCACTGGGTCTCGGTTGCAGACGAGCTGGTGGTCGCTAATCAGCCTCCCAGCAAGTCAGATGGTCTCAAAAAACTACTCGAGATTGGGAAACCTGGCTCGTTGCAGACCCTAACATGGACTGACGTGGCAAGGACGCCACCTGGGGTAGGCGAGGTCTCAGTCGATGTTCACGCGGTGGGCATGAACTTCAAGGTAAGTTTATCATTCGTCCCCAGCTGTGCGCTTCCGGTGCAGTGTCGTTGACTTGAAAAAAAAATAGGATATTTTGATTGCAATGGGCGTCGTCAGCGGCAACGTAGAGGGTGCGAGTGCCTTTGGTGTCGAATGCGCCGGCATTATCACAGAGCTCGGTCCTGGCGTTTCGGATCTGGTGGTTGGCGATCGCGTGGCAGCCACGGCCACCGGATCCTATTCTACCTCCGTGAATGCCAAAGCGCATGGATGTGTGAAGATTCCCAAGGATCTCAGTTTCGAGGAGGCTGCGACGATGCCCAGTGTCTTTGGGACAGTCATCTACTGCCTCTTTGAGCTTGCGCGGCTCGAAGCTGGACAGGTAAGTGATCGAGCCATACTTACCCTTCTCTTCCACCCAGCCATGTCTCAGGGGCGTGAGCATTGCTAATAGAAGTGAAATAGAGCGTTCTCATCCACTCGGCTTGCGGAGGTATTGGAATTGCCGCAATCCAAATCTGTCGTGCTGTTGGTGCGGAGGTTTACGCAACGGTCGGTAGCGAGGATAAGGTCAGGTATCTTATTGATACTTTCGGTATTCCCCGAAGTCACATCTTCAGCTCGCGTTCATCCGAGTTCCTCCCAGCGGTCTTGAAAGAAACCGACGGGAGAGGAGTTGATGTGGTTCTCAACTCCCTTTCTGGTGAACTACTTCATGCATCGGTACGTGTGCAGAGCCCACAACAACTAACCGTCAATGCGTTTCACGACAGCTAACAAGGCGTCATCAAAAACAGTGGAAATGCGTAGCAGAGTTCGGCTGCATGATCGAGCTCGGCAAGAGGGATTTCATCGGCCAGGCACGTCTCGATATGGACGTCTTTGAGGAGAATCGCACATTCTTCGGAGTGCACATGATCCCTCTCATCAACCACCGGCCTAAGGTGATGCGCAAGGTCTTGAACAAAATGATGCAACTCCTAGAAGAGGGTGTCATCACACCGATTCGTCCTATGCAGACGTTTGACGGTGCAAACATCGAAGAGGCATATCGATTCATGCAACAAGGCAAGCATATTGGTAAGTTGGTGGTCAGCATGCCGAGCGATGCTCCGGAGCGCCTGGTCTCCTCAGACGCCGTACGTCGCCGTCCTTTGGCGTTGCGAGGGGATGCTTCCTACCTGCTTGTTGGGGGCCTCGGTGGGCTGGGCCGTGCCGTATCCACGTGGTTGGTAGAACGCGGCGCGAAACATCTCGTTTTCCTGTCGCCCAGGGCAGGGCAACGACCGAGTGACACGGCCCTTGTCGAAGAGTTGGCGGCAATGGGCTGCACTACGCAGCTGGTCATTGGGAGCGTAACAGACATGGAGGCAGTACGGCGCGCGGTCCAGGAGGCGAGACTTCCGGTTGCCGGAGTTTTGCAAATGTCCATGGTGCTCAAGGTATGTCCTTTGTGCTTCACCCCTTCCCCTACCTTGTATGACTTTGATATGATAAGGAGGCAGCATACTAATTCCTGGGGAGCAGGACGTTATCTTCGAGAACATGACCCACGAGCAGTGGGACGCTGTGGTCAAACCCAAGGTTCAAGGGACCTGGAACCTGCACCAAGCGCTGCTCAACCAAAGACTCGACTTTTTTGTCCTATTCAGCTCCTTGGCTGGACTTGTTGGCCAGATTGGACAGGCAAACTATGCTAGCGCGAATGCCGTTCTCGACGCCTTTGTGCAGTTCCGCCACCATCAAGGCCTTGCTGCGTCTGTACTCGACCTCGGCCCAGTCTCGCAAATCGGCTATGTTGCCGGGAACGAGAAGGTGCAGAACACATTGCAAACGCAGTCTTTCCATAGCCTGCGTGAGCAAGATGTTATTGACGGTCTCGAACTCGCTATCGGCAAATCGTCTCCGGACTTGAGCAAATGGGTGTCGGCACCTTCCTCGGGCATCCTGAGCTACTATACGACTGATGCTCAACTTGCGATGGGGCTTCGGACCACACAGCAACTATCGGCAGCGCACAACAAAGTGACATGGAAGAGAGATCCACGCATGGGAATGTATAGGAACCTGGAACACGCCGGCGCCTCTGCATCAGCCGCAGACAGTTCTGCCAACAGCAGCGACGGCGGTCTCAAATTCTTCCTAGCGGCCGTGGAGGCTGACAAGCACTTGCTCACGCTGGAGGACACCGTTTCAGAGCTGGCGCTACATATTCGCACTGCATTGAGCAATTTCATGATCCGGCCGGCCGAGGATATGGATATCGCCGGGGCCATGTCGGACTTGGGCGTGGATTCGCTGGTGGCAATTGAGCTGCGCAACTGGTTTCGCCGGGCTATGGGCCTGGATATTAGTGTATTGGAGATTACCCAAGCCAGTTCGCTTGTGGCTTTGGCCCAGTTTGCAGCTGAAAGGATGCAAGCCAAACTCGAGTTTGAGACTGTGCCGGTACGGAAACCGCAGTGACCGTTGCTTCTGGACCTAAAGTTTCTGCCGAAAAAGAATAGAAGAAGGTGATGCATATAACAAATCAAACTGATTAATTGTACAAACAATGCGTTTTTGGAGCTGAGATATTTTCGGCCCACCTGTCCAAGCAAAGGCCAACCTAGGCGACCAGGAGTCCAAGGAAGAGTCAGGTACGCTTCTGGGTCTGGAGAAGGTTGGTGACAGCACACTGGACACGGGGCAAGAGCAAGACGTCGATGTCATCAAAGACATCTTGTCGGATCAGGTTGGCCCGCAGGCTGCGGCTGCCGCCGATCAGGAGGCACTCGAGGACGACCTCTTGAATGCGATATCCAATGGTCTAAATGAGAGATCGTCGCTCAAGATTTTGACGAGCGACAGAGACCAGGTCGTCGAATATCTCTGCACCATCAATGTTGTCTGCTATCGGGCCTTGAGTGCACGAGACGTAGGCGGCCAGAATCTTGATCGCTTTGCGGGCAACAGTCGAGACGGTCCCATACTAATCAAGTGGTACTGCGAGACCCCGGGTTGTTCGAGCCACGAAAATGGGTTCAAGACGTTCAAACAGTTCGAAGAGCACCAAGTCAAGTGCACCCCCAAAACGGTCCAGGAAAGAGATGACATGAAAGACGACGGGTATCAGTGCGAGGAATGTGATGTCTGGTGCAAGGCCTGGAGGTCCTATTAGGCACACAAATACATAATCCACAAAGCCGTCCAATGCCTTAAACGAAAGTGCAAGGACATCGGCACGGTGTCTCGCGAACAATACCGGACGCACTGGATGTTGACGCATGGTGGCTAGGTGCCGCAAAATTGCGCGATCTGTGGATGCACACGCAAGAAAAATGGCATCGACGGGGTGTTCAGTGATAGAGGGTCTGTTATGATCAGTCAATTTATAGTGGGGGAGAGGTTGGGGGGGGGGTCCTTCTACTTATAGCCGCCAGTCCTGTCTCAGGTACCTTCTTCTTCCCTTTGTCAATATGGACTGGCTGACGTCGGTGGCGCTGGTACTTCCAATGGTACTCCTTTGATAAAAGTGTCCTTGTGCAACATTTCCGTCATTCCACCGGTGGCTTCACTTCTGTATAATTCGACAGGAAAGACTGCCAACGAGATGATAATAAGTAGCAATTTTTGCTATACTTGACAGCGAAGAATCATGAATGCATAGTGTAGAGAAAAATATACGTACTATATAGGTCTGTAACTAGTGCACGCACTGGCGAATTCGCTTTTGCATATTCTCCTGATATAGTTCAAAAATGTTAGGGTCTGGTTTCAGCTGTGCGGCCGGCCCCTAGAGGATCTAGCGTTTTATGCGTCCACTATGCAACAAGTCCGACCTATCTATCCTACATCTAATCTAACAAAATCGTTTCTATCCGCTCGCTATTCCCCTGGGATATCAAGGTACTTAATAAATAATTCGATAATGTCGTCTTGGGCCTAAAGTATATCGCTACTGATAAGATCTGGAATGTGTATTTCCAATTTGTTCTTTCCTATAATTTGAAAGAGTCTAGGAGCTTAGGGATCACCTTCCACATCTTGTTGCCTAGAAATGCAGTAGTCATACCATAAACGAATATGTCAGTATATAGTTAGTCCGGACCACACCAGATCTTATCAAGCAATTGCAGAACTCATAATAGCTGCTAGAGTGGTCCCTAGAAAAGAAATATTAGTTGATACTGCCTTGTATGTGGTACTCATAAAAAATGCTTACAATCATTAGGAGTCACCGTGTGGCGGAGGGCGATTTTGACATAAAACCTGAGGCCAGCGAGCATGAACATAATGGTCATAAGCACCGTAGAAACGGAGATCAGAACCGGTGCAGCTGAGTAAGGATTAGTAAAGTTGGGCGTTACTCCTGGTGGCGGCATTGCAGCAGGTGTCTGGGCAAGCTGCTCAGGTGTTATCGCGGCTAGAGCGTCTGCTATAGTGGAACAAATTGCCTGAAATAGCTTCAGGATACTATAGACTTGCAAGGCGCTTATTGCAATGATAAGAATACAAAGAAAAATGGAGCCTTTTGATCGGGGGAATAGAGGAGAGAGGAATAATATTTGAGAGTAACTAACGCCCGATGTAAGGTGTCTTATATTGCTTAGTCTTAGGAGGATAACTGCATATCAGTTGCTGGGGTGGTCGCCCCACGGTTGGACTAAGATGGGGGTTGCAAGCTGACGGTTGCATGCACTAATGTCGCCCAGCTAGGCCCCTACGTACCTACCTAGGAATGTACTGTGCATGCTACTATATAAAGTTCCAGCTACAGGTAGACTATCACAGGCATTAGGGCTTAGCGCGCTCCCCTATGTGCACTGACTTCCAGTACTGCACTTTATTTTTTATGACTATTTTCGGGAACTGCAATTCTGAAAAGTACGTCGTACCAAGCTACATCACATAAGGGTCTCCAGGGGAGCAAGTGTTGACCGTTGGCCCGCTGCTCGGGGTCGGCCAACACTTGCAAAAAGTTCCTTGCACGATACAACTTAAACGCTGTCTTCCAAAAGTGGAAGTGATCGGCTTACACCCTAGCGACAGTCTCACTACTCGTGCGGCTGCCCACCCTCTTGAATCCTCCTTCGTCTCTACACTTTGCTTTTCGATCTGACCCTCGTTACTCTTCATCTCCAAAAAAATTAATCGAACGTGCAATCTAATTATGGCTTCAACTAAGACTGTTCTTATTACTGGGTGCAGTGATGGCGGCATCGGCTCGGCCCTGGCCGTCGTCCTACAGCAGCGTGGGCTACATGTCTTCGCGACTGCTCGCGACCCTTCCAAGATGACCGCTCTTAAGGGCCTGCCCAACGTCACGACGCTCATACTCGATATCGTCAAGCCCGATCAAATCAAGGACGCTGTCGATGCAGTGACGAGGCAGACAGGAGGTACTCTGGATTATCTCATCAACAACGCTGGGCGCAACCACTTCATGCCTGTACTAGACGAGGATCTGGACACAGTCAGAAAGCTATTCGAAGTCAACTTCTACGGCCCACTGGCCGTGACTCAGGCCTTTGCATCTTTGCTCATCAAGGCCAAGGGGATGGCTGTGTTTATCACTTCAATCTCCGGCTACGTCAACGTTCCTTTCATGGGTAAGTGTCCTCACATCGAACATGTTCCTTAGGTCTAATGTCAAGTGCAAAGGATCATACGCGGCGTCCAAGAGATCCCTGGAGCTTGTGGCCGAAACCTTGCGGCTCGAACTGGCGCCCTTTGGGGTCGACGTGCTTGAGGTTGTCACTGGCGCAGTGAAGACCAACGGTCAGACATATTTCGGCGACTTCAAGCTCCCCGAGCAGTCGCTGTACAAGAAGATCGAACCCGTCATTGCCAGCAGGGCTCAGGGCAACGACCAGCTGCCCCGGATGGACACGGCCGAATATGCTGGTGCCGTTGCGGACCAGATTAACAGTCGCACAACGGGCCGATTCTGGTATGGAAATAACGCCGAGGCTACCAAAATGAGCACAACTGCGACAGCAGTGCCACAAGAGGCGATGGTGAGTCCGCTCTGCTCCTGTGTCTCGGGGTAATATTTTAATAGAGTTACAGGATGCGGGTATGTCTTACGGATGTGAACTGGACACTTTGAAGTAGTGGGTCCATGTGCTAAGCAGGCCATGGCATCTTCACCTCAGAAGATGGCGGACTTCAGCGCACGCGGTCTTTCTAATGCATAGACGTTCATGCTGAGGGCATTTGTTGGGACCAGAAAGGAGAGGTCTTCAGTCTTGACGACCATAATTAAAAAAGCGCATGCCGTTTCAATTCATCTTTTCCTCTCGCTCGAGTGAATGGATCAAAGTGCTCCATGCGAGTATATCCAAAAACTTGGTTCTCCAGCACCATGGCAATGGCACTGAAATTGTCCTTGCCAAAGAAGACCATAACCTCGGTCTGATCGGACAACGCTGCAAAGTATGTGCACGGTGGTCTCTCTGTCACCTGGCGCTGCTTTCTGGCATGCCTTACAGCCTCTCGCAAGCTTGACGCGAGGAGGGCAAAGTCGTCGGACATGGCCAACCGATCCGAAGCCATACTGTCTCTCGGCCATGTGTGTGTTCGAAAAACAGAATGTTACTGGTATAAGGCTCTGGATCGAGGAGGGAATCGAGTAGAAAGGTTTCTGGCACCAGCTGCAATTCTGGAGCGGATGATGCGTCCTTGTTTGGTCTCACTGTTTGCCCATGTCCGATGGATGACCGATCGAGACCATCTTGCTCCCGAAGGGACTCTTCGTCGTGTCGGATACACGTTTGTTGGCGTTGCCCTGTTGTGTCGGAGACGACTCCTGGTCGGAACCGGATGCGACTCTCCTCTTCCCGCCTTTACCCTGGCTCTTCTCCCTATCGAGATCCTTCTCAAGCGTTGTCTTCGCCTTGCGCTCACTCCCGATCTCTGACAGGAAGATAAAACCATTGTCGTTGTTCTCGTTGCGATCGCAATGGAGATTGGATTCGGGTGCGACGGTGATCACTTCCGGGTCTTGGGCGCCTCCTCTGACCAAATCTCTGGTCAGCACCGACGGGCTGCGGTTGGATCGGTTCGGCGCCGCTGCCCTGGCATGCTGAGTGGTGGTATTGGGCTGGAGCGTGGTCACCGGAACGCCAGGAATGGTTGAAAGGACGTGCGGCGTGTCAGATCTTGTTACTGGCAGCGAGGCTGGTAATGTTCCCCTTGCTGATGATCCGATCGCGACCTGCTCCGCCAACACTGGCGGGCTGTGGCTGTTCATATCGGACACGTCAGGTGAATCGTCATCTGCGAGACTGTCAGCATGAATCCTTTCTTGGTGGTGATACACCTGGCGCAGTCCGTTTCTTCCTTCCTCCAACCACGTGTGAAGCCCTGCGTGTAGAGGTTCGGGCTGTTGTCCGAGCCACTTTTGCAAGTTTCGGCCAAGAGGACGAGATAGTTCCCTGTCGAGCTCTGCTTGGTGGTTGGGCCGGGGTATTATCCAAGGCGGCATAGGGCATACATTGCGCTTCGACGATAATTGACAAGCCATTGCATACCTGCACCTGAGTTCCACTCACATTTGTTCCTGTGCTCTTCATGCCTCTGGACCGGGAGCTTGTAATCACAGTCTGGCACTGAAGGTCCTGGAATCTGCCCCGGAATCTGTTGTTGGATGATCTGAACGGAACCTGGTTCGGTAGACGATCCGGTACCGGATGGTCCCGAAGTAGTTGCTGGACCTGGAGGAGGTCAATAGGAGCGAGGCTGAGAGAAGCGACAAGTTTATTAACGTCCTCTATGTCGGATCGACGACCAGGGTCGTGACAAAAGTCTCGGAATCTTGGATGGCTTGCAAGACCCTGGCCGGGGATTTCCGTTGTGGTCCAATAGCTGCGCACCCATCTTGGCTGTGCGTTGGATCCATGGATGTTGATTTTGTCGGACGCTTATTCACTCGAACAAGCGTGTTTGTCAGAAAAGGGGGAAGAGAGAAGCAAGAAGGAATGTACGACTGAATGAAAAACGAGGAGGAAAATGACCCGGGGGGGGGGGTGGAAACGAATAGGAAACCGCCCGATGGGGAAGGTAGACGATGAGCTCGGAGATGATGCATGTGGACGAGGAAGGAGAGCTTGATGATCAGAAAGGATGACCTAATGGGATTGGAAGGAAGTTTTTTGTCATGAAGAACAAGCCCGACTTGATATGGGAGCGGCTCTCGCCTCCAAGACTTGATTTTACCTTGTTTCATAGGAAGGTTGGTTTTCAGAGAGAAAGAGGGCGACAAGCAGCATCTGCCAACGTTAGATTTGTCGCAGACTCGCGGTGGTCTTTGTGGATGTTAGTATTCGTGGTGATCGTAGTCGGTCGTTGGGAGAAAGCTGCCACCGATTTGAAGAGGACGAGAAGGTTGAAGGTTGCAAGTAGAGGAGAGGAAGGGAGACTGGGAGCAGAAGACAGTTGAAGTATAGTCATTAGTCGTGGTGCACGCATTTGCAATGCTGAGGACAGAAACGTTGCGGCCAATTATAGCAACTATACTAGCATATAGAAGAATAAGTTCACATATTGCGAGGACTCTGGGAAGCCTTAGTTGTGGTTATTAAGTCGATATTATATTAAATTTGGCTGATTTGGTATTGCAGATATTGTTTTTCTCTCTTACTGTTAACGGCACTATGTAATCTTGGGTGCTATGCTTCCGAGCGTTCTCCATTATATGAAGGAAACTGTTCCAGCTTTTATAGCTATATTAACAGCTTAAAAAACAATAACCACTTTAATATTGCAGATTTACATCTGTGTTGCAAAAACATACCACGTCAAGCATCAAGGTTGGACCCACATGAGAATATGGGACCTCCCCCTGTGCCGTCTATCCGGGGGGTGTTGCGTCAGCTCCTGGCTGAGCCATCGGAAAAGTGGGTATCATCAATGACTGCACGCGTTTATACTTCTATGTAAATCCGGTGGCTATCGCCGCTTGGTTCCTAGTTGGATCGTTTCGTTTCTATAAGGACAATCCTTTAGGTATGCAAGAGATATAGAGAGTACTGTTTCATTTGACTTGCATAACGCTCGTTGTCCTTCCCTGCGCCGACTGTTCAGCCACATTCGTTTGATTTTCTTCACAAAAATGCGATCTGTCAGTCCTCTTGCGGTGGGTCTTTCGCTCGTGTCCGCAGCGACAGCGCAAACTTCGACTTCTTGTAATCCGACAGAGAGTAAGTCTTGGCTGTGATGGAGCCTCTTCCCCCTCCTGGATATTTCGCACACTAAGACTCTGCCGTAGAAACCTGTCCCTCGGATGAAGGGCTCCAGCAGAGCTACTATAGTGTAGATTTTACCCAGGGCGCCAGCGACGATTGGAACATCACGTATGGCACTGTTTCTTACGACGACATTAATGGGGCTACCTACACGATCACAGAGTCAGGAGACGCTCCGACGGTGCAGACAAACTTCTACATCTTCTTCGGAGAGGTCTCCGTCGAGATGAGAACTGCACCAGGAACTGGGATCGTCAGCTGTGCCATCCTGGAATCTGACGATCTGGACGAAGTGGACTGGGAGTGGCTAGGAGGCACCTCTACCCAGGTCGAGACCAACTACTTTGGGAAGGGCAACACCTCGACCTATGATCGTGAGTCCTACGTCGACATGGAGGACTCTCAAGAGGAGTTCCACAACTACACGATCTTGTGGACCAAGGAAGAGCTCATCTGGAAGATTGATGGCACTGCGGTGCGCACCCTTACCTACTCCGAAGCCCTGGACGGTGCCAACTATCCCCAGACACCTATGCGTGTTAAGCTGGGTATCTGGGCGGGGGGCGACTCCAGCAACTCGGAGGGTACGATCGAGTGGGCAGGTGGAGAGACAGATTATTCGGATGGCCCGTTTACTGCTTATGTCAAAAGCGTTACCATCGTCAACTACAACCCCGCAGAGTCCTATACTTACGGTGATACCTCGGGCTCTTACGACAGCATCGAGCTCAGCGGGGCGACCAACAACACATCCTCCACCGAGACAACCTCATCTATCGACTCTGATGGTATGTTCACTTTTGTTCCTTTCCCTGTGACTGTCTCCTCGCCATCCGAATTGTCGCCCGCTACCGCGGCGGCAATAGGTAGGTGGCGCTTCAGATTCTGGCGCGACAAATGGGACAATCTCATCGACTAACTCGACTTCATTTACAGTCAGCTCTTCAAACTCGACCTCCTTATCCTCATCCTCTTCATCTGTGTCCAACTCTAGCAGCTCGTCAGGCTCATCTTCTGCATCGTCGGCTACCTCTTCAACTGGCGCAACCGCAGGCGCTGCGTCGTGGGGGCCGAATATGGCAACCTCTGTTCTCGTCGGTATCATTACCCTTGCTTTGGCATTAGTCTAAATCGTGTGTGAATGTTGGGGAGGGGGGGGGGTTGCACTATAAAATGCAGACAACATATCGAATCAGTACGGGTACTGTCAGTGGTGGTTCTCCTTCTCACTGGGATTATTTTTGGTGAATGGTAGGTACATCATCATCAGTTGGTGATGCGTGAATGAATCAAGATTTTGGAGCAAGCATGAAATTCTTCCAGTACCAGATTTTGTCAATCATCCCTGGTCCTTGTATTCCGTAGATCTGAAGCATCGGAGATAAGATGTGGACAGGGATTTCGGATTTTTCCTTTGTGGCGTCGACGTTTCTTAGCAGGCCTCTATGTTTCCTCTGACAACAAGTAACTATTCTCCAGACCGGCGAATCAAAAATTGGTTCTTCAAGAGCCTTCTCAGGCGCAGCCACAAGCACCGGTCTTTCCGAAGTATTCAGAAGTACGGTTTCCGCGCCCAAGACTCGGCCTGGCCGCGCGGCGACAACCCGTTATTGCCGACAAAAGCTGACGACGCGTGGCTCTAGATGTCCAGATCACACCTCCATACGATTGGAGCCACGTCAGCCTCTGTCTGCGTCGTTTAGACCGCAAATTCCTAGCGGAGAGAAATATCACGAATCACAACATGCCCTCCGTTCCTGACGGGGCGAAGAAAGAGTGGGCGACAAAATGCGCAGACGGGCTGCCAGCAAGACCTATCCACAGCAAAGTGGAAATCTGGGCACCTAGAATAGCTACAATCGGGGCTCTCGGCCTGAATGTATGGTGTTCTCGACAGACTGAGGGACCCCAGGGGGTGGCTGCTCTGACGTTCGCCTTTTTTGGCACAAATTGGAAGGATCGCTGCGTAGCAACGCACGCGGTATCAACCTTGGCCTCGCCGCTTCTGATATGGACGGTCGAAGGGTACCGTGCGGCCAACTCAATGACTCCACTAGCACTGTGAGTGTATCTCCCACCGTCTCATTTCGTTGAGGCATGACAAGGTGGGTGTGAACAATGCTGACCTCCGTAGGCCATGTATATTCGGGTCCGCGGTACAGGTATTTGGCATTGGGAATGTCGCGCCAATCTACTACTTGCACAGTATGTTCGCTGGAGATGCTTCTGGTATACATAGAGAGGTCGACCCGAATGCTGCCATAGCTGTCCTCCCAGCCATCGTCATAGGTCATGTCCTCCCTAGCATCCTGATGAGTACCCTGCCCCTCACGGCCACTGAGGTATCACGATCCTATTTCACTCTTCAGAGCATTGTCTGTTATGCATTCTACTTCTCACCAGTCACTGTGTCACTCCTTACCCAGGGAATCTCTGCGGGTGTCAAGTGGCTCAGGCGCAAACTCAACTCAACTTTAGCGCCAGTCAAGGAAGCGGAAGAAGCCCAAGATGTGCACTCAAGCTTAGATATGCCCGCGCTCGAAACAGCGTACGGTGCGATGTTCGCCTTCCAAGCCATCCAGCATCTTATCAGCGTAGCAAAAGTCCTCCGCGAAAACCTCAAGTTTTTGGAACCGTTCTCTGCGACCGGCCGCACCGCTTTGCTGCTCATCGGCATGGACACGGTCACACACGAGGCAAACGGAGCAATCCTGAGAAGCCCACTGGCGTTCTTTAAGCTCTCGACAGTTGCCTTCGGGCTGTATACCGTGTGGGATTTAAGAAGGCGGGGATACACAACAAACCGCGAGGCAAAATGGGCCGCCCTGGGCTTCTTCGTGGGATCGGGCTTACTCGGACCGGGGGCTGATTATGCGGGCTTATGGTATTGGCGGGAGAGTATCCTATACAGAGCTACTCACTGTTCGAGATCGCATTCTACTGTATAGGGTCAGAATCTACGTCACTGCTGTTCTGTGGTTTATTTATTTCATGCCATCGTCGATCGACGAGGCCAGTTCAATCGACCCCTGAGGCATGAGCATGGGTACTCGAACCGACTGTTCGCGATGTGAAAGATGAGTCTGCTCTTGAGCCTGTCGGAATGGTGTCGGGCGGCTCTCTCTTCCCGGGCTTTCGCCAGGAAGTGCTTCATAACTACTAGCCAACTCCTTGGGGGCTCTTCGTCACTACATTGTACTCACGACTCTTGCAAGGGTGTCACAACTCCAACCAAGTCTGTCAAGCTGCCAAATTCGTAAACACCAAGGTTACGGTACGTGACTCCAAGTTTGTGTCTCGGATATAAATCAGGATCCTCGAATAAAGGCGTCGAGAAGTTTTGATTTTGTTGCTCATCTTTTGGCATTGAAATCCGGCGAGGAAGGATCTAACGGCAGAGTCTTCAGCCAGGAAGGGGTCTCCAGTGGGCGAGACTTAAGCAGCATTGTTCCGAAAGAATTCCGGCAAGCTGCTTAATTCGGTCGTTCTGGTCAGCTACTCCATCCTCATCGCCCGATATCGAAAGCTGAGGTTGTTGTTGAGGTTGTTGTTGAGGTTGTTGTTTTACTTCGACAGCAGTGATGTCGTTTCGGAGTGGCGGTTTGCTATCTCGTCCGGGCCTACATGCCACACCTGAGTAGGTAAAGTATTTAAGGTATGATTGTGGCCGGAGGATATGTCGAAACGAGACAGTCTGCGAGAGACCTAAGGACATATGCTTGCCTTGCAATACCATAACGACTACATAGTGGCTTCCATGCGATTCCCTAACCCCTTATTACTGCGGTACCTCCAAGCAAGGGTCTTTCAAGGTTGGGACCCTGTAGTTTCAGTGGAGACATCTTGTACTATGGTAGCCTTCACGGCCTTCACAGGTTTGGATCTACGCTGTAACTTTTACCATAGTAACCCAGGCTCCAAGTCCGCCGAAGAGAAAATGATCATGCATTGTCGGCTCCATTCCGGATTCCGTTAGGAACCGTGGCAGTTTCGAAGATTCTGTGGGCTTCGGGTCCGAACTCTTCGTGACGTAGCTGACACTGTATGTAGTATGACAGGACGACCCGAAAACCTTGTTTCCGGCTCCCTAAGACTATTCCTTTTCTGGAATGTCGGCTGCGTGTCAGATGCGACGATACTCGAAGATATAAGTCCACAACAACCGCCGAGCTCTCCCGCTTTCTGACAACGCGGATCTACAGATTCTTCATGTCGGCACCGAGAACACTTTCAAGTGAGGCCAACAGAGAGTATTTCGGCTCCGTCATCATCCTTTGATCGTCATTCCGGCGGCTTCTTGTTCTTGCCGCTCAGCCTCTCCAGCCTTCACGGCGATCTGTCGAGCTTGATATGTCTCTGCCCCAGCAGCGTCAGACTAGGCTTAGCGGTACTCGAGTCTTGAAATCATGTGATGCTTGCAAAGCTCGGAAGGTCCGCTGTTCGGGAGGTACGCAAGGTCGTGGCAACAGCGTGGCTCGTTGAATCACTCACTCACATTCAGAAGCGGCGCCAGGACCATGCAAAAGATGTGTTGTAAGTACGACTCGGCCGACTTCTTCCCGACTTCCTAAAAGAAAACACCCTGTTGAACCTTTCCATCCTAGGAGAAAAAGTGCGCGTGCCATTTCAGTCGCATGCAGGTACCTCGGAGGCAAAAAGGTCGGGCATTTTCCACACCTTCAATAACTGTACAGGCCACGGACCTGTGCTAATTGGGTATGACAACTCTAGTGGCCACTCAACTGCTTGTCATTGATCCGCCCAAGTCGGAGACGACGGGACGAACCCCCGAAAGCCTGTCATCTGTGAATGTGAGTAAGACTCGGAGCACCGCCACGGACCGCGCTCAAAATATGTCAGGATAGGAAATTCCGGCTGCAAGAAATCCATGTGGATCGACTTCTTGCCAACGCTCGGAGCCGAGTTGATGCTCAAGACAAGCCTTTCTCGTTCAAGGTACGTTTCTGCGTTCTCTGAGCGTGTACGCAAGTGGAGTGCTAATATACGTGAAGGGAAACGGCCCGTTCCGTAACTGAGCACCCTATCCAGATCGATGGTTACTCTGGAGCATTTGAGCTGACTTCTCCAGTCACAAGTGTGAATTATGGCTTGAGCTTCTTCTCCGACAGCAGGCTCTTGTCGCTCTCTGCTCGGCTTAGAAACAACAAATTGCAGGATCTAGTCAAGAGGATCTCTCATATACTACAAACCCGCGCGAAGCCCACAGACACCGTGTCTGGAGGCCATTTGACCAGGAAGAAAGAGATCCTGGAGTCGTTCGCCGACTCTCAATCCGCTTCCAAATGGATCTCTAGTTGGTTTGTCGTACCTTTGATCACTGGACAGGGACACTGACTGGTTCATAGTATACTTCGAACGGATTCACCCCATATATCCTTTCCTTGATCGCAAGAGTTTCGAGGCAACAACCCAGGAGAGAGGGTTCCAGGACATGCTGAAGACCAACCATGCCTGGTACGCCCTTTATTGCGCTGTGCTGGCACTAGGATGTCAACATGACGGTGGCGGAAGCTTCGAGCCCGGTCGTGGCCAGGCATGGAGACTCTTTTCCGCGTCCTTGGCCTTGTTCCCTGATCTCCTCGCGCTCCCGGACTCCTTGACAACCGTGCAGGCTTTGACAGCTATGGCCGTATATACTTCTGGGATTGCGTGTCTGTCGGTCGAGCATCTTGTCATTTGCGAGGCTGCCAGACGCGTACAGCGCCTTGTCCGGACCAATGTGGCCGGCAGCACCGCCAGCTCGACGCATCAAACGTTTTGGGTGCTGTATTCCATGGAGAAGGTCTCTTCTTTCTATCTAGGACGAACCTCTGTATGTCCCTGGTGTGATACATCCTGAACTATACTAATGCAAGTAGGTATTCGTCGACCATGACATTTCGTGTCCCATCCCTTGTGTCTCTGAATCCTTGTTCGGCGACTTTGACTGGTTTCTCACCTATGCCCGCCATGCACGGCTTCTTTCACGAGCCTTGACGTCCTTGTTCTCGTCCGGAGTCATAGGGAACTCCACTACGTATTATCTTGACACCATCGACCAACTGAACTCAGAGCTGGAGAGCTGGCGCGAATCGATACCAGAAGACAGTCGGCCGGGGCAGACGTTTCAGGCTCATAAAGTCCACGCGATGCTCCAGGGAGACGCGACGCGGCAAGTGATATTATGGACGCATTACCTGTACAGTGGTGTTCGCATCATCCTGGCTCGTGCTACGTTGCAACTTGCCGCCAGCGTCGATCGGCTCGTGCCATCTTCCCAGCAAGCGGAGTGCAAGACTTTGATCATGGACGAGTCACGGTCGATCCTAGAATTGACGAGGTACATTGACGCAGAACCTTGGACTCCGATGTGGTGAGTTTTCCATCCGCGTGTGACCTGCAGATCTCTGCTGTCTGTCGACTCATAGTGGTTAACACCGCCAGGATCTTCGCTGGCGTCCCCGTCATTGCCCTGTTCGCCCTGTTCGAGCTCGTTATATTCAATCCGAAACACCATGAGACACGGGGAAATCTTGCTCTTCTGGACGTGGCTGGTGGCTATTTCAGCCGCCTGGAATATGCTAGTCATGGATCGCTATGCTCGTCACTCGTCTCCGAATTCGCCTACATCGCACGAGAGTACGTCAACAATGTGCAGAAGTCCGAGACGCCTGGGATCGATCAGAACTACCAGCGCCAACACAGATCCGGCTCTGCTGCCGCGATGACATTGCGTTCTCCGTCTTTAGAGAGGGAGCCGATAACGACCATGCAGCAACAAAAGCCATCGACGTCGTCGGCAGTACCACTGGTGACAGGTTTTGTGACTGATCAGGCGGTCCCGGTCATCAACAACGCCGAGATAATCGGTCTGGAAAATCCTAGCCCGATGCCTATGGACGGTCTGAATTTCCCGATGGCGGATGCGGCTTTTTGCATGAGCAATGACTTTCTCCTCGGAACCGACGTGATGGATTTGTTCAACTACTCCATCCCGAATTTCGACCCCTTTTTCACACAAGTTTATGATGGGCAGGGCAATCAGATGGGGGTTGGTCCAGACGTGCCTCATGCGAATTAGGAATACTATGCCCTTTTCCCGGAACGGTAGTCAAACAGGGGCTCTCACTTTGGTAGTCTTTACCAGTCAGGACAACGACTCAAGTACACCCAATTGGGTTCATCCCACTCACTTCGCTGGTGGCAGGTGTAAATTCGACTCGAATGGAGGCAATAGAACCTCATCCCCAAAAGAAAATAGACAGCCCTACAAAGACTGACCAGGTTATAGAAATGCTCAACAGCGGACTCCCAGGCTCATGCCTGAATCCTTCACTACTCACCACTCCAGACCCGTCACCTCCTCCGCTCGAGTTGGTAGCTAGAATCTCATCCCAAAAGTCGCACATGCTGTAGTCCACCATCCCAGCCGTGAAATCGTCGCCAACCACATTGATACCCATCGAGTCGCTGGTATCATACTGCGGCCAATCACTCCCAGGGTTCGCATCTGCCGCCATATTGTCCCATGCAGCCAACATCTTGGCACTAAGGTCCTTCTCACCGGCACTCAGACTGCAGTTTCCATTCGGCCTGGGCATGGCGTCGGTGCCCCCGAAAACGAAGGGAATCTCGGCTGTGTGTGTTGACGCCAGCAGCGGCAGGGCGACGCTCGGGAGGGTCGGATACCACGGGCAGCTTAAAGTATGGTTGAAACTGTACGTGTAAACCGGCATACCGTCTTGAACAGCCTGCCGTAGGAACCTTCGTGTTGCACAGCGGAACCGAGAGTGCGTGAGCACCGCTGACATGGCGGCAAGGGCGGGCTGTACTCTGCCTTCGAAATCGGACAATGGATATGTCTCGTTCACTCGCTGTGCTACTGACCCAAACGTTGTGGTGAGAAACTGATTGTACGAGGTCGCATTGAGCTCTAACACAGCGGTCTGATACTGTGCGAGGATGAACAACGTTCCTTCGTCAGTAGTGGAGCCCGCGATGGCGGGAACTTTGAGGCCCGCTTGCAACGGCTGGGCAGGAATGATGGTGCCATCGATGACAAGGCCGAGCGATGCACCTGTCGCGGTATACGACGCGTTGATGGCAGACAAAGGCGCGTTGCGCACACAGGTAGTGTCGGTCGCGCTGCAGTTCAGGCTCTTCACGAAGGCCTGACCCTGGGGCTGTGCTTGTTCCACCGTTGACAGATTACTGGGCAGCGAGGACTCGAGGATAGCGGCACTGATGAGAGACGGCGCCTGTGGGAGGCTGCTGATCACGAAGGTATCCTGGCCACCCGCAGACTGCCCGAAGAGGAGAACATGCGAGGGGTCACCGCCGAACGCGCCGATGTTCTCCTTGACCCACTGCAGGCCTAGGAGCTGGTCTTGGATGCCTTGATTGCCGATAATGCCCAGATCTTGGACGGAAAGAAAGCCCAGAGGGCCGACGCGGTAGTTAACAGAGACTTGGATGGTGCTTCCGCTGGCCGTGCAACCGTCATACGTCGGATTCGAGATACCCCCGGCGTCGTTTCCTCCTCCATATAGCCACACCTTCACCGGAAGGTTCGAGGTTGACGTTGCATTGGCGGGAGCCCACACATTGACGAAAAGACTAGAGAATCTCGAGTTAGCCGGCACATTGATATAGATTAGGGCCCTCGACAGGAAAAAAAACATACCAGTCCTCTAGCTGCGGGCCTTGTTCTGAGAATGCTGAGCTAAACTGTATGCAGGCTGGGGGCGGCTTCGTCGCGTCTCGAGAGGTATAAGTCTGATTATAAGGCTGCGGCGGCGCGAAGCGAAGAGTGTCCACTGGGGCTTGTGCATAGGGAATGCCCAAGAAGGAGTTGACATCTGTGGTTGAGCATTTCGCCCCTTGTAAAGTGCCGTTCGTAAGTTGGACAGTCGGAGCACTTTGTGCAATAGCTGACACAGCACTGCCGAGGACAGCCAAAGAAGTGGTTGCCTTCATTCTTGTAATGACCCGAAGATGTTCTCCCAGATATTCCGTTTCGGTCGTGGGTTGCAGTGCAGGCAGGTCACCAGAAGAGGCAATATGTTTTTTGTTTCGTTACGTGATCCATCTCATTTTCGGCCTCAGGGCAGCCAAGAGAGCTGGGAATCCAGCGATTTAATACTAGATACGATCTTCTCTTCCCCAGCGAGATCTTCCTCATTTCCGATTTGTCACTTCATGAAAACTGCACGCCCCGGTTCTAGTTGCAGTCGTGTCCGTGGAGACCGTGTGCAACCACTCTGCGCGAAGTTGCGATTGGCTTCCGGATCCAAGCAAAGTGCCCACGCAGGGAGCTAAAACACTGGCCTGATCCGGTCTTAGGGCGTGATCGGCTCGTGGGAAATTCAGCCCAAAGTTCGTGTGGGAGTGACTTCGAGGATCTACAAATTAGCGTGTATGCCCCATAATAATCGCTTGTACCTTACAGGGCCCCCTTGTCGCGGAGTGCCTATTGCCGATCGTCCGGATATTATTACCGCTTTCCTCTTTTGGAATTTTGAAAGGGTTAGGGCTAGGGTCTTTCAGAAACCCTAACCCTAACCCTACGATAGACCTAAAATCGACTCGAAAAGGCCCGGTCGTCTCGAAAAGGCCCGGTCGTTTAGCCGTTGCCGTGCCAACGAAAACTCCCACACGAACTTTGCTCCCACAGAGCGTCGATTCGGGTTCGTGTGGGAAGTTCGTGTGGGAAGAGGTTTCTGGGCAGAAATGTGACGATCTTTCCTTCGAAAGGCTAGCTCGACCGCCAAGACAAAAAGATACATCGAGTACAGGGGTAAAAAAGCGGATAAATGATATCCGGAGCAGGGGCAGAGGTTAAATCGGCCTTGGCACTGAAAATACTGCTCATTCGGGTATAGCGTCGTTTTCCCACGCGAACTTTGCTCCCACGCGAACTGTTTACGTTCGTGTGGGCCACGAGCCGATCACGCCCTTAGTTGCGGGTGCCAGCCCTAGAGATCCAACGCGGGGTCAGAAGACATGGATATCTCTAGATCTGGATGGCACTCCGTACTTCGTATCCACACCGCCTCGGCTGAATGTCAGCGACTATGTGAGTCCCCTGTCCGGCCCGGTGAAGGGTGGAAGCCCGGGACTTGCTGGCCTTGAACTCCAGAGCCCTCTGATGAATGACGACAGTATTCCGTACAGCAGAGCAGAAAAGGCACAAAAGCGCAGCATAGCTTTCGCTGGACAGTCGGCGGATCAAATAAGTTCCACCCCAGGTACTACTATACAGTCTAGGTAGCATCGTCTGAACTTTAGGGTTTCCTTGGCGGCAGGGAATACCGGTTGCTCCCGTTGCTTGTTTGACAGAACAGAGTCTTACAGCCTCGCAAAAATTCTCAAAATCTCCCAGTTCGCGCCGAAACCATCTCAAGCGAATCGATAATGCAAAAAGTATCAATATCGGGAGGCATCAAAGGCTAGGTAGTTTCGAACCTGAGAAAGTCGAAGACGAGGAAGAAAGGAAAAAGAAATTTTGCGTTCGGAGGATTGTAAATTTTGGAAAAGAAAATCACATACGGAGCATGGGTTAGGTAATCAATCAGGTAAATTTACCTATCTACCTAATAAGAGCTGCTTACTAACGTTTAAACGCTAACCCCTATCACCCTGCACCGTGCAACCTTCCTGTTGCCTATACTCTGAAGGATCGGAAACTAACTGACCAGGTCAGGCTGAATTTAGTGGCTAATAAGAATGATGTCCACGAGGGAGAAAAAACTCCGCGATCTACAGTACACTACAGAAAATCCCGTCATAAACACACGCACAGCCCGTGCCGTCAAGGTAGCTTATGCTCTGGCACCATAATAAATCTCGAATAATAGTAGGTGATTAACTACACCTTAACAGCTACTCAGTCAATGTGGATTATAAGATTCTGCTTTTGGCTTACTTTAAGGATTTCAAAGGCAGTAGAATTGATCCGGACACTCTTCTATACGGGTCTTTTTACTGTGCATAGGTACTCCTATCTCGTTTTCAACAATGTAGGTGCTAAGGTCGCTGGAGCGTGTGGCATACTTCCTGATACTGAACCTCTGGAAGCTCAAGAACCCTGCAACCCTCTAAATCTCCAGGGATCGCTCTCGTAATTTATGCCTAGCCGCAGAACAATAGTATTCCTCGACAGTAATAACTAGTTAGAAACCTGCTTATAGTCAGTAGCCAAGTTTCCCTCGAACCTTAATTCACACAACATAAAAGGAAACATTCCAGTATTAATAGCAAGTTCACAAATCCTAAGAAGATCCTCTGGACATGCGCCAGGGCTATCCATTCCTTTCAATATCTCTTAAACTACACCCCCCCCTCTCAGGGTTTCAGTTTTTAAATATCTACAAGCCCCACAGACTAACAGGGGTACAATAAATTATAAGAGATACTCAATTTCAGCCTGAATACCTATATAATTCAAAGTACCTCTCCAGCTATTACTATACAAATGCATATGCTTAGCAGTAAGCAATCAATTTCCAAGCTCTTTCAATACAGTTCTTCATAGGGTGATTATACGTAGCGAGATAGGCTCTTTTAACGATATCGACGTTAGCAATATTAAAGAACTCTCTTGCGAAGAGGACTGCGTAGCGTCGTAGGCTGCCCGGGGGCGGGCAGGTTAAGCTGATGATAACTAATTATAAGGGAGATGCCTGTCCTATGGAAATTGCTATAAAAGTTACCTGTAGGTCCGAAGGGTAGCGATATAATGGTATAGTGAAAATTAATATTTGAAACCCCGGGAGAGGTGTACATCCCCCGACGCGAACTTAGGTAACAGGAATTATCGGTCTCGTTCAGGCAGAACGGGTGATCTCAGAGCGACAGCTTTAGCCGAATCACCTGTGCCATAAGTAATTTGAGGTTCTCGTCATAAAAAGGTAGCCAAGTGCACTAGTGCTGTGGTGGAAACGGAACCACTAACCACCTTCAGACCTCGAAACTTGCAGGACAATATTATTCACATTCTACCTCGCTGAGATCGCCAAGCCACACGTCAAACCTTGCCTACACCAGGAAGTCGGAGGCCTGGGACATTTCAACTACTGTTTTATAAAGGATTTGGATGAGGACATATGCGAAGCTTTCGCCGGTTGACTTATTTCAATCATTATGCCACATATTAGCACCGATGCCAGTCTTGGACTAGCTATATCGATGATATCTAGACTTTGATAGCATCACAAGCTAGCATCGAGTAGCTTGTAAAGCTCTTACAATCTTAACGTTATCCATCTACTGTAGCCTAAGGTTTGGCTATTATTTTGCTCTCTTACTGTTAACGGCACTGTGTAATCTTGGGTGCCAGACTTTCGAGCATTCTCCATTGTATGAAGGAAACTGTTACAGCTTTTATAGCTATATTAACAGCTTAAAAAACAACCACTTACACCAGGAAGAAAAATACTAACAACACCGAAACCAGCAAGCCGCCACTGACAGTGTTCATAGACGCTATTGCAGTTGCCAGAGTCTCAGTGTCGGTCGCGGCGCTGCTACTTCCCTTGCCGCCCGCACCTTGGGCCTGGACGACAGATAACTTTGTCATGTCGAAGGTCGACCCAATATCCCCGTACCTGGTATGCGTTAGAACCCTAGTTCAAAGCCTCCCATGATAAATTTAGTTACTTTCTCGAAGGGACACTTACTTGATATTTGAGAAAGTTACAGAGAGCTCTGGTGTCGTAGCAAGGATATCAGCTGGATTACCAGCGGTCGGGCTACAAGGACCGGCTTCGTCGCTGTCGAGCCCTAATCCAATATCATGATGTCAGCGATAGTCCTCTATTTGCATTCTCGAGGAGAGTCGTACAGCTCATGAAGTCACTATCAGAGTTCCACAAGCTAAAGATCAGCACCATGCCCCTGGCCATCGACTGGCTGATCACTGGCATTCCTCCTAGCCGAAGATAGTCGGAGGAATTCCTCGCGGTACAGAAGTCCTGGGTGATGGTACCCGGCATTTGCACACTCTGACCGGAGACGTTGGTGGCCATCGCGTTCTCGATGAGCTTTCCATCCTGGATGTACAGTCGACGAATGTCACTCAGAGTCCCGCTCGCCGTATTGTCGGAGGTGATAAACTGAGTGACTACAGTGAAGGGCTTTTTCGTATCAACCGTCAGACCGGGTCCGTAGAAGTCTTGAGCCCCGAAAGTGTAGGGGTTGTTGCCACATCCTAAGCAATGACCGTCAGACCAGGTCTGCACCTATTTTCATCGCGGGAGCCCTTACCGGATTTGTCACACACGCCGACCGTAGTGTCGTTCGTGCATTCGGCTCCGGTGCAAGCGAATGACCCCGGTTTAGAACAGGTATGCGGCGTGAATGCTGTTGCCAAAGAGTTCGCTTCCCAGATGTCCATCTCATTGCAGCATGCTCCAGCCATGTCCACGTTGGCCTGTCAACGAGTCTGTCAATTTCTGCCCGGCTCTTGCTTACCGCCGGGAAACGACTCACCACTCCGTTGAAGAACGAAGATGTGTTCAAACACTAGGTATTTGATGTTAGCAGGGGTTCGAAAAATGGGCAGAGAGTGAGGCGAACCTGAGCATCACAATAACCTGTGCCGTACGCCGCCCCAGCAGGATTGAGGTTGCTCCTTGAGCCAGAGGCATCCATCTCGGACAAGTACAAAGCTCCATTCATTCCACACCCGAGCTCGGACAGGTCCACATCATATGTGAGCTCCTGGTTGGGCAACTTGAACAGCTCGTAATTCTCCTCGTCCTCCGCAAGCAGATACAGCCTCGGGCTGGTCTTTGCATACGTGCTGCCGTTGAACACGTACATTCGCATGGTCAGAGCCGTTCCCTCCGTTAGCACTCCGAGGCCGGTGTAGTCGACGCCCTCCAGGACGCAGTTCTGCGCACAGGTTTCCGCATTCGGGCACAGGGTCTCATTCAGAGGCATCGTGTTGCAAGAGACGGACATGTCATCTTTGGCGTGCAGGTTGCGAGATAGGGCGTCCGTCACAAGCGCCGTCTGTCTCTCGACGCATCCGCCTGCTGTGGTGCATAGTTGCGTGGGAAGCTTTGGATGAACCTCCGGAATCTCGGTTCCGATCTGCTGGGAAAGACAACCCACAAAGAACAGAAACGGCAGTACTGCTGCTGTACACGGCGCCATGGTGAAGACAACTTTTGGGGCGTAGGATATTGGACAAAGGAGCGACTTGAAGCACTTACATTACCACCTTCTTTCGGGTCACATGCGGGGGCCGCGAAGTTTTATGCGACACATTTTGTGAAGCTTCGGTATATCTTCAAGAATCATGCCGTAGACAGAAGTTTATTCAAGGTTTGCCGGATCGCCATCAGATGACACGTCCGAGATCGACGGCGCTATCCCTGACTTGCCCCAACAGTTACGATTTAAACTTCTCGGAATGTCGCGAAACGCTTCAAAGGGAACCCTGATCTTCGCAGCATACCTCCGGATAGTAACCGAAAAGCTAACCGAAAAGCTTTGATAGCATGTTTCGACGTACGAAGAAGTGAGTGCAGCCCAGAACACTCCACGTTGTCTGCAATGGGTACATGAGATATCCACCTCGAGCACCAGCCAGAATGGTTTGATGTATCATGTAGTGGAGCATGGTAATATTCCATCCACCCAAAAATCCGTCTTCTGTGAAAACATTGCAGTCTAATTTAGGAAAGAGCCATGAAATCGTTATTTCGACAAGCCAGCGTCCTCTTGCGCCGTGTAGCCTTGTCGTTTACAGCCCTTCTCCTCCATTATTCCGGCTAATTTCCATCCGCATCCACCTTCCCTACATCCTCCGTAATCATCAAAGTCAATTCGTAGTCATCCAGCAATGCCTGAGCCCGGGACACAATAGAGAACTTGAACCCTTCGTCCTTGGGCAGGCGTTCCAGCCTTAGTATAGCTTTCATGACCTTGTGGATTTTGGATGACTGAATGATGCTGGCCTCAAGATCTGGGAACGATTCCAACTTGGCCAGGTGGTCAGACATCTCTTGCATGTCAGCCTTGCTGGGTTCTTGTTCTTGCACGAGCAGCTTCAGACAGGCGCTCTGAAGCTTTGAACGAATCAAGAGGATTGCCTTCATGGTGTCTCCGACCTGCTTTCCAGATGTCAAGGAGTCCATCTGAATAGGCAGCGGGGAAATATCTCGGCTGGTTTCATCGGTAGGGTCCCCTGTACCAGCGGGCTTCTCATCGACGGACTGATGCTCGATTGGTGTTGTGCCCCCGAGTGTAGCGTCCTTGAGCGCTGCCGCCTTCTCGGTAGGTTTATCCTGCGTGGAAGGCTCCTTGTCGGCTTTGTCGGCTCTGATATTGCCCATCACCCGGTCGAATTCGCTGGTCTTCCGCTCAATAATCGTGCGATACGCAGCCTTGCCTGTCGCAAGAGTCGTGGTCTCTCCCTCTTGTCCGTCGGGGGTCGTCTCTCCGCTAGCACCACCAGCATCAACGGCGGTCACTTTCACTTCGGGGACGTGGTCGGCGGACTGCTTGGTCTCCTTGTCACCTTTGTCGCTCCCCCCGTCCCCCTTGCTCTCGTTCTTCTTCTCCCTCTGACCTGCAGCGTTGGCAACTGCATTATCCAAATCAGCCTCGCCGAGGTTACCCATGCCATCCTGCTCCAGCTCGCCACCCTCCATGACCACTCTGAGCTCTAGGTCCTCATCCTTCGAGTGCACTCTGAACCCAATGACAGCAATCGCATTCCACGGATCAGGGGTGTCATCGTCTTCGGAGTCCTGGTCATTGGTGGTAGCGGGAGTTGCTGGCGAGCCGGAGAGCCGGAGGGTGGGAGTAACATCATCCTCATCATAGAGTCGCTCGTAGTCCTCGACCGGAGAATCCGACGAGTACCCGTCGGACTCGTCAACCTTGGGGGGCGGTTTGCAGGAGCTGCAGGAACAGTAGTGGACCTTGAGCTCCAGGGGTTTCTGGACATCGATCTGGACCGAGTGGGACGAAGCAGGGGCAGGTGCCGGTTGGGGAGGTGGTCTGCCAGATATCGCGGAGATGGCGACGTTTTGAGCGGGAAGCATATCGACCTTGTCCTTCCCACCCTCCACAGGGTGCGCAAGCTGACTCTTGGGGCTGTCCTGAGGCGTATGTTGGGGCGTGGCGGCAGAGGAAGACGAGATTGAAGTGGTCGAGGCGTTGTCAGCATCGACTCCAGTCTGGCTTCCTTCCTCCTTGTATGGATTGGCATTCGTCTGGATGCCCTTGTCTGTCGGCTGGGTATCGGCTTGCTTGGGACTTTTCTCGGCTTCCTTCTGAGCAGCCTCCCGTTCGGCAGCCTCTTTAGCATTGGCCTCGGCCTCGGCCTTGGCTCTTTTGCACCGCTTCCCCTCCGCCTTCTTCGCCTCATCCTTATCCTTCTGCTTCTGAGCGATCTCTCGTCCGATCTGCCTCCTCTCCCAGTTCTTCCTCCGCTCCTTTCTCCGGGACTCGCTTGCCTTCTTACTCTCAGACTTCTTTCGGACCTTGGAGAGTCTGTCGAGATGAGACGCCGCCTTAGAATGCGCGAGGTCGTAGGCCTGGCCAACTTGGGCGAGCTTTTCGTTCTCCTCACGACCCTTGCACTCGCGCTTGACCACGTCTTCGGTGCTGGGCAGCCGAGTATCGCGTCCGCCAACGACCGAGATATACACGACATAGTTACCGGGGCTCAGACTGGGCAACTCAATGGACACGCTGCGCTCCATCAGGTAGTTCCCGTGACTGCGCACAATATACTCCTCTGCTCCGGGTTTGCCTTCCTCGTGAAGACGGAAGTGCAGGCGGAAGCTGTACTGCCCTTGCAGGCCGCGGAAGTAACGGTGATCCAGCTGAGAGAGGACGAGCACAACAGGTGACTCCTTGGTCAGCTTGATGTGGAACTTCTCGTGGTACTGGGGCTTCCAGGGAACCTCCACACCGATCCAGCGCTGACATGATCGCCAGTCTGGATCACGGAAGAGTCTGGTACGGTCGAAGTGCAGGTATTTGCGAAGGAGGTCTTCGTACGAGATCCAGAATGTTGAGTCGGAGCCAAACGTGTGGTTCAACTCCTCCTGGGCCTCGGTCGTCCACTCTTTCGAGCCATCCGACCATGCTGTCAAATATTCATAGTGAGTGCTCGGGTCAGTGAAGTGTGGCCAGTTGATCAGTCGAACTCACCTCCTTCCCAGTTGCCCTTCTTAATCTTTCCCCATGGGTTTCTACATATCGTCAGCACATTCTCGCCGAAGGAAAATGGTATTGTGAATCTTGAGTGAGCTAAATACCTGAGCTTGCAGAGTCGCGTCCCATTCTTGAGTTTTCGAGCATCCATGATGACATATGCGTGGCCCTCTGAAATACCATCTCGCTCCCCATAGCCACCGTCCAGTAGGCCGGTAGAGCATCCGAAGAGGAACTCCTCGTTCACTTTGCTGAGTTCATTATCCCAGAAGGCATCAGTATCGAAGATGTCGCTGGCAAGCAACTCGGTGGTGACTCCTCCTGACAGGTCCTCCAGAGCCTCACCAATCCAGCCACCAGCAAGACAGGCAAAGTCACCGTGGGCCTTGGCGTAGGCCTTCTCGATCAGTGGCACCCAGGTCTCATTCTGATCCTTGTTCTGGGCAAAGAACAGCGCCTTGCTGCCTGTCTGGTAGGTCTTCCGGTACACCCGCTCGACATCCTCCCGATCAATCTGTTGGAGCAGGTCTCGCTGCATGGACGGAGAGTCCCAACAAGGCGACTTGAGGAAGAGCTTGTCGTCGATAATGGAGTAGATCCATTCACCATCACGGTAGAACACGAAGCCATAGATACCTATCTCTGCAGATGGAAAAGATGTCTCAGTAAAGAAACCCCCAAGATCACCCAAGATAACGAGTACAAACATGACGGAAAACGGCTTACTTGTATCGTACTCGACGCAGATCCTTTTGATCCCATCAGGTACATTGGCGAGACCTGTCAAGCTGGCCACGAACCAACAGTTGCCCAAATTCCCTTGCTTGATGTCACCAGGTAGGATGTTTTGCATGAAGGTGGGCTTCTCAAAAACTTCATGTACGCGTTTCACGGCCTTCGGTATGTTGGCTGCGGGGTTAATCAAGTTCGCCTGGCAGATATTGAATTTGGTCTTGGTTAAAGAATTAAGGGTGTGCCCCTTCTCCCACTTGAAATCCCAGTCCTATGGGACGACTTTATTAGCGCTGTTCTTCGAATACAGACACCCAGGCACAGGCAGGCCAGGCCAGGCCAAGGTCCACAGAATACACGATGAAGAGAACATTGGCACTTTTCCGCTTCATATGAAGGTCGAGGTGAAACTGAGTACGTACCAGGTCCCAGCCGGGGTCTCTGTATCTCGTATTGATCCTCTTACATTCAGATATAATTTTGCGCACTTTCCGCCTACATTCCTCTGCCGCACGTTCATACCCGGCCAAGAGCAGCTCATTGCCACGCTCGCCAGAGGTAGACGCCTGCACGGGCGAGAAGGGCAAGACAGCAATTGCCTTGCTGAACTTCTTCTGCGAGAACTTCTCCCATATTGAATCTATACTCTCTTGTGGTGGCTTCTTGGCCTTTTTCTTCTTGTCCTCGTCTTTGGATGCATTTGAAGACGACTGCGGAGCAGGCGCCACGGTTTGAGGGGCCGGTGTATGGGTGCGCTGTTGACGACGTCGGCGGCGGCGAGGAGGAGTAGGCACTGAGGAAAATTCGGATTCAGAGTCCGAAGGCGACGTATAGTTGGAGACGTGTTTCCTGCCCATTCTGGTGTAATATGAGTACCAACCCAGGGCTGTACTGGCAGGGATCTTGTTTCGAGGCTATCAAGGTTCGAGATGCTCAAGGCTATACTGTCGCCGATGTCTCGACGTTGGAGAATGTCACAGCAGGTTTAAGAGACAAGAGTTGGTGGTTGAGAATGATCCGCATCAGAGAAAAGTATCTGTAGTCTGGATTAGTTTGTGTATTATTCGATATGCTTGCTGGCCCACCCGATGCTCGACGGCACAGTCGATAGGTTCCGGGGACAGGAAGATCCTCGGGTGGAAATGCAGGGTCTACAGGTATCCACATGGGGCGGACGCAACGTGGGGTCTACAAGAGATCGCTGGGTCTGTATTCTGTACGTACAGTCTGATCGTATATGATTTTCTCAGGCCCTCGTTTCCTGGAACAAAGCCTTCCTCGCTTTGGATCAGATATAGCCTTCAAAGTTCAAATGTGTGAACCAGAAGAAGCCTGACGGGCTCGAGTAGCTCAAGAGCAAACACTGCAGGTCAACAGAGATCTGACAAGGGTGGCTGACGTATATATATACAGGTTTGAGTTGGACGGCGGGTGTAAAGGGCAAAGAGAGAAATCCTGCGACGAGAGGGCAGTATTGCGAAGAGCGAACCTATATGAGGACCACTGGCTGGAGAAGGTGCCAAGCAGCCTGATCGGGACCTGTCCCGGAGCCGCCATTTGGTTCTTCTTTCGTACCTTTCTGCCAAATCAAGCAAGTGGCGAGGCGGTAGCACGCATAAAGGTGCAGTCAATCGGAGTTGGCCAGCTGGTTTGACCACCATTCATGACCATTTGTGCGGCTCAGCAGGACGGATAGTCGTTCAGAAACAGGCTGATGGTCAGCACGCCGTGGCCACTCGCTTCTAGTAAGGCACACAGCACAAGCCGGCAGAGCTGCGCTCTGAATGATACACCATGGCGGAATGATTGGCGGTGCCAAAATGGCTGTAGTAAGCATCGTCCGGGGCCCCGGACAGGCGCCGGGAGGGCGAGGACGTCGAGCAAGGCCGAGACGCAGGCGTGCATAGTAGGACCGTCCAGTCAGGTTCGTGAAATCCTTATCTCAGGCCAATCTGGGTATAGTGGCAGCAACTATCAGGTTGCAGTCAGGGCAGTTCACAAGGAGTGGAACGAGGAGACGGAAGCCATCAGCCCCCCCAGCCGGCCGTCGATCGGAACTGTCGGTCAGGAAGTGCGGCCCTGGCGGCGTGGATCTTTTTGCAACTGACACGATACGCGGGACGATACGGCGTTTCATTATAACCTTAGCGTTGGATGCGTGGTCTGGCCGACCCGGCCGTGCCGACCAGCTAGCCTCTCATTGTGGACTGCTAAACAAAGGAGCACATGCTGTTGGTTTCTAAGTCTAGCATGGGTATGTACTATTCCGAGAAAGCGTGTCGCTATCGATTTCCATGTTGGCAATGCACCGTACCTGTGCTTTGCTGTACTGTACTGTAGTGTACATATGTACTCCAGCTGTAATGGATGGGATGATCCAGGACGATCACCCGTCCACTCAAGCCTTGCTGACTCGTCCTACCTATTGCGTGCCGGATGAGTCTCGGTATCCGATCATCCGGTCAGATGATTATATGCTGAATAATGCATCCCGTCACCGGCCCAGCACCGGCTATCCTTCGGTTCGCACCATCACTGGCAGGACTGGAGAGCTGCCACCCAAAGAGAAAGAAAGCGTGGCAACGATGGTTGTGACTGACTGTCAGCACATACGGGGTCCAGATTAGGCCCATTCCGCACGGAGACATGCAGACCATCTGCGAACTGCATGTCCCGTCTCACCGCATTTTTCCTCCAGCCTACCGAAATGAGAGTTGAACTGCTTCCTCCAGTCACCGACCACTACCCAGTATGCTCTTAAGCTCCGTGAGGACACGGCGATCTTCGGCGGGGAAAGACTGGAGACTGACCGTGTTCAAGGCATTCACAGCCCTCACTGATACCGTGAAACACTGCTATTACTCTGCGTAATCAGAGCCTCCCGAGATCCTAGCTAGATGCCTTTCTTCCTGGAGCCGGATCGAGAAATTGCCTCAAATTTGGTCTGCTCCGTGTCCCGGTATTACCACCGTGTACTCAAGGTACACCACACGAGCCGCATGGCAATAACTGCCTCATGGTACACCTGTCTGGGACGGGGTACTTACTATGGTAGGCATTCATGGACTAACAATGCAACCCGGATTATTTGACACTTCCATTTTACCATGTAAACGCAAAGTAACATGGCAGTCTCCGTCGTACAAAGCCACAGGTGCTACGGCTACCACACAATGCAGCTACCGATGGTCTCTACACACCACACAAGAGGGCACGAGATGTGTCACTTGTTCTGAACTTATGCCAAGGTTCTCTTCTGTGCCACTCGACATGCTGAGTTCTTGATGCACTTTTGGACACCTTTTCACCACTCGCAGCTCGGCAAGTGGCACGAACTAGGTTATTGGTCCGGGAGGGCCGCTCACCTGCAAACCCCGGGACACTCACTGCGGTTTCCTGCCTCGTATCGTGCAGCATTGGCCCCCAAACTGTGCACTTGTGTTCCAGATGTCGGGGAAATTGTCGGTGGTATCCCCAGCCTCGAAGTGCGGTTGGCAAGAGTGTAGGGCATCCACTGCTCGCGCAGGAGGCTGTAGTGGCCCCCTCCTTATCATTAGACCCTATCATTAGAGCGATACATAACGAGCGACATTGTGCTTTGTCTGTAGTATGTTAGTCATTCCAGCGCCATAGTGCCGTAATTGGTTCCAGATATGGCTATTTGTCTTCTGTCCCGGCATTCTCAAGTGGAAGGGCGATACCATCATATTGATAGACCTAGTGATGAGCACACAGGACATTGTAGTCCAACTTCCCCTTATCTAATACGATCAGATACATCATGCCAAACAGTGTTTAATACCAATCCTTATACAATGACGCATGACCGAATACGTTACTCGCGCATATGTGTTTTGACAATTGAGATCAATACGAAAGGGTGAAAGATCTAGTTCATTTTCGTGGATGCGCTCCATATGAACAAAACAGCACTACCTACGATGTACCATCCTGAGAAACGTACATAAATATATACATACAACGAATTCTATCATCTTGACCCACTAGTCCTAAGTATACGTTGTATCATCTGTATGACCTAGCACGATCAACGGTAGATATGAGTAGCTTATTTCATAAGAGCGGCTGCAAAATTGGCATACCAAAGAACTCCGTGGCCCTCTGCGCATCTTCTGATTACGGCTTCCAGCTGATACCGGCCGCTTCTCTGCCTCGATTTCTCTACAGCATCATAGAAAGCCTTGATATCACACTCTCGCACCATGAGCAGCAATGACCTCAGGTATCGGGTCAAACAGGACCAAGTTACAGTAGCACCTCACGCACAGAGTAGGTACTCAAGGATGACCAATGCAATGCAAGCACATTCATGGGATGCAGGTGAGCAAGAAATATTTGATTAATCTCTAAATTTGGCAAAGTGAGAAGTATTCTTGCTCCTACAAAACGATGGACTGTGTCTTCAGCCTCTAACGCTCTAATAGGGCCTACCTATATGGCCTTCGTGCTCCAAATATCTAATGCATGCCTTCCAAGACCTTAATGTTTGTTAGTTACATGATTTAGACGCAATTCCTGTACCTATAGCCCAACGCCACCAGTGGGCCCCTTTGAGAATCAAACCCGTCAAAATCAGCGTCAGCCGCATGGTGGTTGTACACTTCGCAATGTTGCTTCCATCTCTGGAGAAAAGCAGCGACAGGCAGGCCCCGTAGGTCGCCGCTTATCTATTGCACATTACGGAGCGTAGATGGAATTCCATCACGCCGTGACTGCAAAGGTTTGGGGGATGTCACAGCCGGCCGGGATAGCCACGCTTGAGTAGTCCTGGAGTTGTTGAATTGAAAGGAAGCATGCTCGTGCTGTTGCTTGAAGACGTCGTCCCGAGGCTGGTTGCGTTGGACGGGGCCAGGATGCTTGCGCCATCGGTACTGGAAGGACTTTCGATGCCAGCGCTGCTGCTTGACTGAGCCGTAGTAGTTGGCTCTGATTCACCGTCATCGCCCTCATCATCCTCATCGCCCTCATCACCCTCATCGCCCTCATCGTCCTCGTCGCCCTCATCCACAATTGTCGTGGCATCCGCGGTTGGAGCCGAGAGCAGCAGTGAGGAGCTTGTCGTGTTGGCTGCTAAGCCAAGCCCTGTACCATTTGTCCTCAGTAGAGGGGTGAAAGTCGGGAAAGAATCAGTGGCGGTCCGTGTGGCCGTCGCCCGTACCGTTGATACGCGGCCATGAAAAGTGGTCGGCCGTGCCTCCGTCACAGAGGGACTGGCTTGATCATCGTCGACGCATGCAACGTCGTAGAAGCTCAAATCGCTGCCTCCATCTGCGTCGAAATTTCCGGATAACGATTCATCGAAGAGCAGGCATACTCTGTCGTCAAACCCGAAGCTCTTGCAACGACTATGGCGAGCGCAGCGGGCAGAGCAGCCCGAGTAGGAAGCCAACTTCTTGCTTGCGCTCCAAAAGTAGTTATTTTCGGAATCCGCGTAGCCCTTGACGCCGCACATATCGCTTTGCCGTCCGGACAACAGCCAGCTCGGCAAAATACCAGCTGAGGTAAGGGCAGGACCCAATGGCAAGAAAAAGAGGGTGGTTTTGAACAGCATCATGTCTGTCTCAAGAAGGAGCGAATGTCTAGAACGAATGTGGTCAAGCAACGAAATCTGAACGAAAGTAAATCGATGCCGTTAATTGAATAAATGAAAGCACACTGGCATTTGCTTCAAAACAGAAGGTATGAGAACCAACGGGCAAAAGCTGCCCCTTATAGTTCGAAGGTATCTCGCCGCCACACACTAGGCCTCCTATAGTCATGCAGAGTTTCCGCATCGTTGACATCAACCTCGTAACAAGTATCTTCTGAAAATCATATGTCGTATTGCAGCTCCAATCAAACGTCCGGCTGTTGATGATGAGACGATCGGCCGACTTGGTGCATCCGCATGCTTCCAGGCCACTGCATGGGAGCCAGATGGTTTAGTAGGAAGCCGGCGCACGTGAGAACAGACACTAAGGCAGGGGGTGGGCCGACCGAGACCTGAGCTCTGGACGCTTTCACCGATAGCGACCACGCACTACCTTGAGAGCCAAGAACATGGTCTTCGGCTCTGAGGACGCTATCCAGCTGGTCAAACATCCCGCCTGTGCTCACAGGTGTGAAAAGGCGCCCAAGGCGGCGAGAGGACTTTGTGTGAAGTCTCGTGTTCGCTGCTTTCGTTGCTTTCAGAATAGATGCTCCTTCCAGAAGGTCCTTCTAGGCCATTCTTTAGCATGTTTCATGATGAAGAAACATCTGTCGGCCAGCGCAGAACAGCGGCACGGATTAAAAGCGCAAATTTCGGTTCCCGAGAAACTCCCGTCGAGTCTTTGCCGTGAAATCTTTCCGATATGTACTTGCTGCAATGCTGGTCGCTGAGACGTCTCATAATTTGCGATTCAGGTTGTGTTGGCCCGCTCCAGCTGGTAGCTCGTCTCATTCTCATAGGGGTCGACGTGTGACAAAACCGTAGAGGGTAATATCGAGGAGGGAAGAATATCGACCATCTGTTGTCTTTCCTGTCAGATTGATCCAGTCGAGGATGAATCAGCCAACATTGTATGATAGCAACTAGAGCGTAGCTCAGGTCCCGACGCGAGGATATATACGATCGGGGCACCTATTCAACTCCTGCAGCCGGCGCAGATGTTGAGCAATGTCGACCACATCGGAGTGCCAATCTAATCCCTAAAGGAGATACCAGCAGCTACGAAGACTGATTTGGCACTCGTGATTGAGACATACATGGGTGAATAATTCCTATGGGTGGATGATCTCTTCCTCGATCTGCCGGGGTTCGCGATCTGAGCCTATTTACTGCAAGCACATATCGAAACGAATCCTCACCTCTCATTTCTTAGAATCGATATAACTGGACGTTCTGAAGAGTCTGTTTCATTCCAAACCTGTAGTTGAACTCCAAAGTGGGATCCAAAGTACCCTGGGCAATCCCATCGAGTCATGGTCGTTGCAGCGCACCTTGACGTGAACGAGGCTGTGAATTAAAGGGGCGGTAGGGGATGATTGTTTCCACTTGCCCAGTGATGATTGATGATTGATGATTGACAGAGCCTAAACCTAAGCGAGCATCATTCCTCGGGGGAGGGAGTGGGAGCCGGCTCCGTGATTTTCGCTGCTCCGAAGAAGAGGCTTACTCCTGGCAGTGATACCTCAAAGCAGTTGTACTATCTTCTCCTCACCAGAAGTTCTGTATGTTTTTTTAGGCGGCTAAGGCCGTTTTAGCGAGACACAACCTTGTTATGAGATATACCCGGACCCGTCCGAGGTTGCGCTCGGGTTGATCGCTGCGGCGTGGATTGAGCGGTGCATGAACTGCAAATCCCCGCGGGCAGCCTGCATCGCGTCCAACTTCACTCTACCCGGGGGACGATCCATACATGTCATCCTTGGAGGAGACAAGGGAATAAGCGCAGGCGCCCTGCAACCGGCTCGGTCAGTGAACTTCGACACCTTTCATGATGTGTAATGACTCGTGGCAGCGCGCGACACGAGGGGATGCCGTTTGGCAGTTGGCCGCCAAGCTGCTGGGCTTCACCTTCTATCGGAGTGCTCAGCCTGTCTGGGGACGCTGTCGCGGGGGTCTTTCAGAATGCAAACAGATCGGAGAAAAAAAAATCGGAGTCCAATTTGTCAGGTTTTATGTTCTTTTTTTGAGTACACGCGCCGATCTCAAGGAGAAGTTGTTGCGTGGACTGCCCCATGGTCGTCATATCAATGCCCCAAACTCGGATGATCATTCCATATTCCTGCCATAGTTCGCTTTAAACATTTTGCTTCTTTCATTAAGCATAATCCAACGACTTTCATTCCCGATATGCTCCATGGCGATGTGATCCTTTGAGCGGCTGGATATCTGGTATATACCAGAGAGCGCCGTATCATCATCATACCAGAAGTACCTCACTTGGCTCTGTCAGGTGCCATAAATTCAACACGCCCCCGGACTATTCAAATGCCACATGCAATCTCGAATCCATAGGAACAACCGGTGGCAAGATGAGGCTGTCGACACTACCGCCGCCTACCCTCCTCTACATCCTTCTCATTTTAACATCGCCAGTACGGTGCTCGGTCGGCCTCGACTTTTCGGCCTACCCGGCAACAACTAAAACATGCCTCGAGGATGCAGCTGGCATTTCTGGCTGTAACGGAGATACTGTGGTCGAAGAAAACCAGTGCCTCTGCGGAAACACAGGGAATTTTGTTCTCAACACCGCCACATGCGTCGGGAATCAAGGTGACAGTATCCTGACACAGGTATGGGATCTCTTGCAGGAGTCGTGCTCGGATACGAAGACACCGTTGGGAGTATCGGAAGCGGAATTCTTTGCGAGCGCAAAGGGGGCAACGGTGACTAGCACGGTAACGACGACCAGTGCTGGGACTTTAACAACTTTCACAACGACGAGCACGCATTCATCTAGTGGCGCAGTATCGGCGACCTCGACACCAACGACGAGCTCGGATGACGATGATGGAAACGACGAGGCTGCCAGGAGCGCCAGGATAGGGGCAATCGCAGCTAGTGTGGCGGGCATTTTGATAATTGTCTGCTTTATATGCATCATCATCTTGCTCAAGAAACGAAAGAAAGACAAGGCCCTGCTGCGGCAAGCGCAAGAAGCAGCTCGGAATGGGGACAGAGATCGGGGTCCAGACAAGCCGCTGCTTAACCCGGGAGAGATGACGCCGGGATTCACAAGCCCAGGAAGGCCAGCGCATGAGGGGATGTTTGGAGCAAGTGTGACACCACCAACGCCATCACATCCGGGCCCCATATTACCACAGGTCTGGCGCTCGTGGTCACAGGCGGCCGGCCGAGGCACCCCAACATCACCGAGCGAGCTGTCCAGCGACCAGGGTGGATTCGAATTACATTCCGACCGCACGCAAGGCCATCCAACTCAATGGCCATCGCCATTGTCACAAGGAGCTGGAACGGTGGGCTCATGGTGTCCTTCGCCTCTATCGGCAGTGGCCTCATCCAATGTGCTGGGGATGTACAACGGCGGAACGAGTACAGTAGGAACACCATCGATTCTCTCGTCGCCATTGTCACGGCGAATTACGGGACTGACGGCAACATCGCGGTCAAGTTGGGCGCATAACAGACCTGAGCAGGATGAGCTATATGAACTACCAGGCCACGAGATCGTTGAGGCAGATTCAACGCCGATTTCAAGGACACCGGAGAGACTATCAATGACCATCAGTCAGGCACCCCCTCAGTACACTGCAGGCGGATGGAACGACCCTATCACGGACAAGCCGCCGATGATCTGAAGGAGCTTTCTATGTGGCGCTGGGGCAGGCTTAGTGTATATAGCGATAACGAATGACGAGGATACCCATGATTTACAGGTCATAAACATAATGCCACGATCAATTAATCTGATGCTCGAACGAAGTGCCAATGACTTTGTGAAAGGGGCTGCAGAATACGGAAGTGGGCAGTAGTTAGCGAGACTTTTAATTAGGCCCGTAGCAGCCCGAGTCCTGAGGTCCCGACAGGGTTGGGCGTCAAACACGTTGCCTGGAACCCCTACAAAAAGCGGCAGCTGGGAAGACCAGATATTAGGGAGCGAGGATGAAATTCCATTCTATTGACCAAAGCGGATCGTCCCATTTGTAGGCGGACCCCTAAGTGCGGCGTGCCCTTATTGCAAAGTCCTGGATCGTTACGTCGCAATCAGATTTAAGGCCTCCCGCCATAATCATACTGTATTTAGAGCCTTCGCCTCGTAAGTTTTTGTAAGTTTTTGTAAATGTAACGGAGCTCCGTGGTGTTGAGTATCTGACCGTTACTGCTTCACCTCAAATACTCGCATCACTGTGACTTTGTAACGTCCATTCATAGATCCAGCCCTGTCCTCTATCTGCCTGTGTCACCGCCATCTTGCGATCCAGACTGAGCCCCAATACGTCCATGTCATCCGGATGCTGTTTCCAGGTTGTCTCCCGAGGAGGTATCCTGAGCAGGCAGAAGACTCCTTCGATCCACCCTCCTCCTCCACGGTTTGTAGACAATCACGGAGCCCACGCCGACAACGAGAAAAAGGCCACATATGCTCCCGCCAATGATCTCGAAATTGTCCCCAATAGCCTCGACGCCGTCCCAGAAGCTGCCCTCGGGCTCAGCCACATTCAATACCAGGGTCAAAAGCTGTATGATCCCTATGAAAGCGGACACCACGATCGTGATCCCAGTTAGAACGATCGAATAGTACATAATGGCGATGTGGTCTCTTGCAAAAGCCTTCGAGGTGTATAGGGCCATCATCAACGCTCCGTCAGTGGTATCGAGAAGACACATGCCGGCTGAACATCCACGTCAGCCTTAAATATTGCAACAGAAAAAGCGAGGGAGGACTCACCTGTGAACAGAATTGGGAAAATCAATATCAGCCACAGATTCGTGCCTGCAGCGCCTTGGATACTCGCAATTCCCAAGATGGCGATTTCCGAGCTCGTATCGAAGCCCAAGCCAAACATCACGCCCAACGGATACATCTTCCATGGGCGATCCACAATACGGAACAGCTTCCTGAAGACATTTGCCAGAAATCCGGCGCCCTCAAGGCTCAGCTGCCCGGCCGTTGCATCCTCCTCGGTATCTGGTTCCTCGCCGTGTCGAACTCGCTCGCGCTGCTCATTCAGTAGCACCCGCAACCTCTTCACCAGCCGATACAGAACCCACGAATTACCAGCACACAGGATCAGCAAGAACGCAGCGCTCACGCTCGTCCCGATGATATTGCCGACCCTCTGGAATCCGTCGAACCTCTCTCTCAGCGCTCCACTCGTCGCGGCGACCACGATACAGGTGATGACGACGATAGTAGAGTGCCCCAAGCTGAACCACGTGCCGACGCTCACGGGACGCTGGCCAGAAGCGATGAGCCGCCGAGTCATGAGGTCGATGGCGCTAATGTGGTCGGCGTCGAGGGCATGGCGGAGCCCGAGCGTGTAGGATAGGACGGCCGAGGAAATGAGTGCTGGGAAGAAACGGAGGACAACGCCGATGGCAGCCCAGATGATCAGGTTGATGGCGATGAGGAGGAGGATCTGCCATACGACGGCCGGAGGCAGGCCCCGGAGCACCTTCGGGAGCGGAAGGCCGGGGACGGCGAAGCGGGGCATTGTCTTCGGGCGCGAAACAGGTACTGCCCGGCGGCTTGTGAGGGGAGAGGCGAGATGAACAGAAACACCACGCCTGTATGTTTCAAGAAACACCCATTCCCTGGTATTTATGATGGCACTTTTGGGCCGAAAATTTGCATCTCGGTCCGTCTTGGCTGCCAAAGTGAGGGGGGGGGGGGCTCGTCCATCGCGGGAGCTGCGATAAGCTTGTAGGGCCCGCTTTACGTGACTAGCCTTACTAAGACAGAATAGGAGAAGCGCCCGCAACGACACACCTGCTGTCGCCTAGTTTTGAAGAGCACATTATTTTCCGAGGGCGTACTGTGGTCTTCTGGGCATTTCCCCTTCTTTTTCGATTTGGTTCTGTTCTACGCATTTGTGTGGAGCCAGGAGACTTTAGCATACCGCGGTGCACGAGCCACACCGAGCTGACACCCGCGAAGGACACGCCTAGTATACCAAGAATAATCTGGCTTCGTCTTCCATTTTTAAGTGCACGAATTTGGACTGGTTTGAAGACTCACCCCGGCCGCGAGCGAGAAAAAATGAGTGAACTGTGGAGTGAGTCAGTGCTGTAGGGATGCCTACCTAGTGGAGGTAAGTATATGAACCAGCTGGTAAGTACACTTCTTTTCTCTGTCTATCCAGTCGCGCTTCTCAACGCAATTTCCATACGGCTTCTCACCCTTAATAACATGACGTTTATCGAATTCAAAGTCGGGCATAAGAATGGTTAAGGCGACGACACGGAGAAGGATTAGCGCTGAGAATGGGATCATTCGCCGACCAGATTTGGAGATGGCTGAAAAAGTCATACTCATTCTCGTCCGCATACCGTACAGTACGTACACCGTACATGTGGACATCCCTACGGTGGTCACCTTCCGCGTTTAATTCAACCGCTGCTTTTACAGCATCGCGGCCGTGAGAAACATGCAGGATGGTTTGGTGGAGGAAGAAGATCCTTGCCGAATCAGCAAGCCGTCAGTAACCTGAAGTACAACCTCTCAACCAAGATCTAGGTAGGATATCATCCACAGGGAAAGACAGCATGATTCTTACCCAAGGAGAGGAGGTGGCCAGCAAGATGACCTAAAAAGAGCACCTGGAGGCAGGCACTCAGCACGCTTTGGAACAGTGCATGAATTCTGGATTTCTGTACCAAACAACTGCCTTCTGGTGGGGAATTGCCCCTGCATATATACCCAGGTAGATAGAAGCCCTGAGTTTGTGCAACAATTACCTGTTAGAGCTAGGAATGATGTTCCGGTCGGTAGTCTGCATATTGGTATTTTCCCTTCCCTCCGGAAGATTAGATCTCATGTATCCCAAACAGCGGCAACTCTCCGTCTGCCTTATAGCCAGTCTGTACCATCACTTATCTAATAAGCAAGACTCTTTCCTCGTTCCCGCTGTACTCACTTCAGTCTGAGGGTATCTATGTGATCCGGCACTCAAGCTCTCTGGATGATCCGTTGCTGTCTATGTGTATATTTTTCCCGAAGATATCTAAGAGTATCTTCGTCGACACTCGGCGCTTGAGATTCACACGCCTGTTCCATCGAATAAGAGAGTAAAACAACAACAATTCACCTTCAACGGCCTGAGTGTGGTGAAATCTTCACAATGTCACAGCTATTCACTGGACTCACGTTCGCCGGAATCTTCATACTTGGGATCACAGCACATTCCCACATCGATTACGTCCTCGTCAACGGCGTGTCCTACCCCGGCTTCATCCCTCAGGTCGGCAACGCGAACCCGCCCGACGTGGTAGGCTGGGCCACCAGCGCGACAGACGATGGCTTCGTCCCGCCCTCGAATTACACCACCCCAGACATCGTCTGTCACCGAAATGGCACTCCACCGCGTGCCCACATTCCGGTATCACCAGGTGACAGGATTCACCTTCAGTGGAACGGCTGGCCCCTATCTCACAACGGCCCTGTGAACTCTTATCTAGCCCCGTGCGATTCTTCCAACACGAATGCCAGCGATGGTTGTGCCAGTGTGGACAAGATGAAACTCGAGTTCTTCAAGATCGACGACTCTGCGCCGGTCTTTCTTAACGAAAGCGGTGGACCGCCGGGATTCTGGGCGACCGAGGTTTTGATCGCGAACAATAACAGCTGGCTCATCGAATTACCCACGACTTTGGATCCCGGGCCGTATGTGCTACGACATGAGATTATTGCGCTCCACTACGCCAATGTGACAGACGGGGCCCAGAATTATCCCCAGTGTTTCAACCTCTGGGTGACCGAGGGTATCAGCAACTCGACCGAGTCGGCAAGGCCGAGGGGGAACCAGAGAGGAATTCCGGCGACTGAGATGTATCATGAGGATGATCCTGGGATCTTGATCGATATCTATCAGACCATGACAACGTACGACATACCTGGTCCTCCTCTGGCTTCGAATGCACTACCTATTCCGGTTTCAAGCCAGACGAACATGTTATTAAGGGCAGCTGGTACGCCAGTCTCTGTTTTGGGGACGACGACTATACCTTTTCCTCGGAACTCGACCACGGGTGTTCCGAAGGAGACAACTTCTTGAGCCTGGCGTACTGTAGTGCGACAATGATATAAGAGATACGAGTAGGGATCAAACTCACGTTCGGCTGTGGATTCTCAACGGAAGTCCAGATGAATATTTTTGTATCCTAGTTGGTTCTGAGCACAAGGACCGCACCATTCTTCCAAGATTCTACAACAGACACTTCCAGCACATTGATCCAATATCAACAGCAACGGGTATGTGGCTTCTTACCGATGCCAATGTTCCTACGAGATATTAAAGACGCAGGATTTGATGCATTCTGTTGAAAATTTTTCCGGAGTATCGTTCCATTGAGAAGGACGGAGATATTGCCATTGCCTTTTACGCTCATCCGGTATCCTGTAGACTTTTAGTCAAAGAATGCTTCTCCGACGTCTCACCCTTTGAATCGTGTTCCTTTCGCAGATTATCATGCAAATCCTTCCACTTCTCTAGCTTGACTGCCTTGTAATAGTGCTCTTGGCAGCCCTTGATCTTCTTGCCTGAGATCCTGGCCTATAGAAACGTCTCAGTATCTTTATCTACTCGAGCAAGTCATGTAATCCAGGAGTCGGAAAACACCACGAGTTCTATGAGGGACTGAGTCACACTTACAGCAATATCCTTGAAGCTCACACGTTGGGCGTGAAGGCGAACCAGCAACTCGGTCATCTCTGTGGGCCAAGGCTCGCCGTCACTCTGTCCGTCACTCTGTCTGTCAGACACGAAGACTGTTTTGGAGCTGGAGGGTACAGGCACAAGAGAGTCGAGAGACCTGGCGAATCGGGCCGCTGCCCGATCCGTGAGCTCCTCCTCCACGCGCCTGGAGAGAGCCTCTGCGATCTTGGGGTGCATGAACATGCCGCGAACGAGGAGCTGGGCGCGGTGACTGTCAAAGCCGTATGGCCCGAACGCCTCAGGGGAGTGTTCTTGGAGGAGGGTGTCGTTTCGGTGGTCGATGGCTTGGTCATCTGAGCCCTGATTGTCGGGGTCGCTTGTGGTTTGTTCAGAATAGGTGCTGCAATATGATTATTTGCCAAGATGGTACTTACGTCGAAGACATCTCGGGGGCTACGAGGCGGATGTTTTTCTTTGGAAAAGCAGAGCCAATTCAGACGTTGTTAGGTTTATGGAATGGGTGACGGAAGGAGTAAATCGACCTTCGAGAGTCTCAATTCCTTCCTCGGCGATCGAAAATGCAGGTCGGGTTGTAGAAACGACGGAGGCGTATGGATTGGAGGTTCAAGGCGTTATTGACTTGGTTGCCCTCGTGTTGATGGCAACTCTTTACTTATTTCCCTCCGAGAGAATAATACACAGATTGTTCTACGCAACTAAAAGACCAAGTCTGGGAGGGTGGGTCCAGCGCCTCGAAACCAGGCAAAGTCAACTATGTATCTCATTGTGATCTCTTGTGGGTAAGAGACACGTTGAAACTCTCTCAATGAGAATCTCATGGGACCAAAGGGTCGTAGAACCGCTCTCTATGTATATTTCTTTCACCATGAGGCCCTGGGTGAAGAGATGCCTGTTTGTATTGTGCCTATATACTTCACTGAAACATCAGACACCATCGAGTGCTGTCTGCTGCACTGAAGAATCCAGGTAATTCTTTGTTTCTTGTAATCATTCCTGAGACGGTCGCAAACAATAATTTGTATGGTATGTGCATCAATGAAGATTGATGGAAAGAGATGATTTCGGTACTAAGAAATATTTGAGATTCACTATTTACACGTAGGTACCTAATACATAAATTCAAAGACAGTTTCCCATCGGTCCAACATTGCTCTCGTGTCTTCGCTGCTGGCCCCTGAGACAACTAGAGTCACCGGAGGAAGTGCGGGTTGGGAGTAAATACACTACCCGCACTGCCCACCCCACCAGCTCCAATTCCAATGCAAGCCAAAAAAGTTGAATCGTCGAACCTTCGAAATCTCCAGAGTACATGTGAAGAAAAGGCATGCGCCGACCACCACCATGGCTGAACTTACCAAAGCTCCCGGCAGCGATGCTGCGCCGTCTACTGTCCCGACCGAGAACGGTCCTGCAACAATGTCTACGGAGGCGCCCAGACCAGATGCTCCAACCGGCGGCGAACAGTCCGATCGCAAGAAGAATCGCGACAACCACCGCAACCAACGGCACAAGGGCCGAGGCGGTCGAGGCGCCCGTGGAGGCCGTGGAGGCCATGGAGGCCGTGGTGGTCGTGGAGACTCCAGGTTGGTCCTTCCATGCGCTTTCTTCCCTCCTCTCATCTACATGCTGTGGGCCTCCAACTGAACCTCCCAAGCGACTGACCCGGTGCTCAGAGGTGGTCATACAGACCGGCGCCAGATCCAGGACAATAAGCGCCAACGGCGCGACAACAGAGCCACCGATGGCGATGAGGATGACGCCTCCCGAGAGAAGAGACGAACCAACATGAGCATCCCCTTCTCCGCCGAAGAGATCGCCGCTGAAGACCGTCGCCCCAAGAAGAAGGTTGCCGTGCTGATCGGCTACGCTGGCACCGGCTACAAGGGTATGCAGATCAACCACCACGAGAAGACCATCGAGGGCGACCTGTTCGCGGCCTTTGTCGCGGCGGGCGCCATTCAGAAGCGCAACGCCGACGACCCCAAGAAGTCGAGCTTCGTGCGCTGCGCGAGGACGGACAAGGGCGTGCACGCCGCCGGCAACGTCATCTCGCTGAAGCTCACCATTGAGGACGAAGATATTGTCGAAAAGATCAACGAGAAGCTGCCTGACCAGATACGTGTGTGGGGCATACAGCGGACGAACAATGCCTTCAACTGCTACCAAGCTTGCGACTCGAGGTGGTACGAGTATCTCCTGCCGAGTTACACACTCCTGCCTCCCCACCCGCAGACATTTCTGGGCAAGAAGGTCATCGAGTCGGCAAAGGAGAAGGGTGTGTACGAGGAGTGCTTGAAGGCCTGGGACGATGTCAAGGACTTCTGGGAGGAGGTGGAGAAGAATGACATCAATCCCATATTGGACAGACTAGACGAGAAGACGCGTGACGAGGTCCTCAAGGTCATGCATGCTTCAGAGCACCCAAACGGAAATGCCCAGGGTGAGGACGAGGTTACGAATGCGACCAAGACTGGGGATGGAGAGCCAGAGGGCCAGTCCGCAAAGCGCAAGGCAGAAGACAACACGGATGAACCCGCTGCGAAGAAGATCAAGACCGGGGACGAAGAGGAGATCAAGACTGAAGAGCAGGGCAAGGTCATAACCGAGGGCGGAGAGAAGCCGCCAGCCACAGATGCTGCGCCTGCGGAGACGAAGGCCGAGGTCATTGCGACTGTGAAGGAAGTTGACGAGAAGCCTGCCGAGACAGCTCTGGCTGGAGACGGCCTGGCAGAGAACGGAGACCTTGTACCCGCCGAGAAGCCAAAGTACCAACCAACACCCGTCGAGATCGCCCTCAAAGAGATCAAGGCCGTCTACGTCGCCGCCAAGCGCCGGTACCGCGTGACGTCGGAACGTACGCGGCAGCTTCAAGCCGCGCTGGATATGTATGTCGGAACCAACAACTTCCACAACTACACCATCCAGAAGACGTACAGAGACCCGTCTGCCAAGCGCCACATCCGTTCCTTTGTCGTCAACCCCCAACCCATCCAGATCCGCGACACTGAATGGCTCTCCCTCAAGGTCCACGGGCAGAGCTTCATGATGCATCAGATCCGCAAGATGGTCGCCATGGCGGTGCTGAGCGTGCGGTGTGCGATGCCGCTGGAGCGCATCAGACAGAGCTACGGCCCCACAAGGATCAGCATACCCAAGGCGCCGGGCCTGGGTCTGCTGCTGGAGAGGCCTGTCTTTGAGAGCTATAGCAAGAAGGCGACGGATACCTTTGGCTTGGAACCGTTGAACTTTGACAAGCACGAGGAGAAGATTGATGAGTTCAAGCACAGGATGATTTATAACCGGATCTGGGATACGGAGGAGAAGGAGGCTTCGTAAGCTCCGCTTGTTGATTGATTTCCTGAATGTGAGGGATGTCCACTAATGTCAGCACAGGTTCCACGTCTTCCTTCACCAGCTTGACAGCTTCAACACGGACTACTTCCTGTGGTTGACGGCACACGGCTTCGATGCTGCTTACGAGCCCAAAGAGCGACTTGATCCCAAGCTGAAGCCCGTGCTCCTCAAGGCGAAAGGGGAAGAATTGGTGGACGATGAGGAAGATGTCCAAGATGGTGCTGGTGATGAGGGTTGAAATGCCGCGGCCGATGCAAGCGCCACCATGAGTTGACTTCGGGTCATATCCTTGATCCCTTCATCCAGTGGTCACACCCAGTCGAGTAGGATAAGACTGGCGCTCTAGGGAAGACAAAATAATACCACTTTGAAGTCTATAACTTACTCTACCTTGTATATATCTACCGTGCGATGTTGACCTCCTTTAAACC
>MUZH01004375.1:0-38403 GCA_003012965.1 Juglanconis oblonga | reverse complement strand
ACCCCAAACCCCACTTCCCTCATCAACCCCAAGTTTGGAGCCGCATCGCCAACACGAGTCAACAAGAGCCCAATGCCGTCTCTGCATGTGCCCTTCAAACCCAACAAGAAGGACAAGAAGGACAAGGAGGAGAAAGACCACCACCACCAACACCAAGACGACCCTCAAGAGGCTGTAACCGGCCATGTAGCTCCTCCGCCCGCCTACGCCGCTGCAGCCAGCACTGGCGAGTCGTCCGTCCCTCCACCCGAGAACAACAACGACGACGTCGACATCACCGCCGCCTTCTCGAACCTGTCCCTAGATACGACCCCCAGTTATCCCAAGGTCGATACCTGCCTTGCTCACCTGAAACTCCTCTTTGCCATCCAGTGCACCAAGGAAGACGTGGGCTACACCGACGGACTGTGGAATATCTGGGACAGCCGTGCAGATCTAGACGTCACCCTCGATACGGCAAACATTCAAGCCTCTCTACCACCCGGGGTCCAGAGCCAGAAAAGGAGAGAACCCGACGACGAGAGGAAGCTCAAGCTAAGCAAGATTCGCGAGAAGAGATGGGCCCTCTTCGTCGCCCGCGCCGTCGACCGCTATGAGGCCTGGTGGGCATCTCTGCCCCGCGTCATGTTGCGCGAGGCCGACATGCATGAGGGGTCCGGCTCTGTGTACAATTACTTTGTAAACGAGAACGAGTTCTGGCCGTGGACGAGCCACATGCTGCCTCCCCTGGACGTGCTGATGGTGTAAGTTGTCCGATTCAGAGATCCAGTCCGGTTGGAGGATAGCCTCACTGACCACTGACTTTGGCCTCGCTCCGCAGATGGCACGCCCACATGCTCAATCCCCGGTCCTTCCTCGAGGATACTATACGCTGCGGCCTGTCCTCCCTCTGGGCCACCGGCATGCCCTGGCACCTCGTCTCCGCCGCCATCGATTCCGATTTCAACTACCATGCGTCCGAGCAGAGCAAGGCATATTGGGTGGCCAACACGGGTCGCAACTGGGACAATGTGGAAGATTCGCTCACCAAGGTCATGAAGTGCCCCGCTTGCCAGACATCCCTCGACGTTGCCTGGACGTCGTGTGGCCGGGACGAGTCGTCAAAGGTCGGGCCCGGTCCAGGCCTGGTGGGCAATGGCTATGGGGACGGCGACTTCCAGTGGTGTTGTTTGGGCTGCGGGCTCCAGATCAACAAGAAACTCCTATCTGTCGTGAAGTTTGCCAAGGACGCCCAGGCCCTGACTGTCAACTCCGTTCCGATGCCCGGTACCATCCTCGATCCCATCAGTGGCAAGCCCACGGCCATCCCGAACGACCACCGCGGTACTGCTCATCCTCGCACCTTCCCGAATCGCATGATCAAGAAGAAGCTCATTGTTCAGATCGCCGAGCTGATCAGGCCCGGCGCCGAATCGAGCCCGGACATGGAAACGGTCCGCGATCTGATTCAGAGGGTCATCTCCGACGGTCTTGCTATCCGCGAGATCGATGGACGTCCTCTCGTGGGTAGAGGCCGTCTTACCATCGAGTCCAGAATCTGCATCCGCAAGATGATGTCTCGCTACTGGGAGAACTTCAGTCCCTTTGCCCTGGACCTGGCGGGCGCCGTCATGAGACAGGGGATTTTTACTGCCAAAATGTTCCAAATCGACTGGTTGCACAGTCCTGCGTGCCGGGAGACCATGGCCCGCCTCATCAGGAAGTACGGAAGGTTCATCGAGCTGATGCGTGAACACCCGACCAAGATCTGTGTCCCGACTCTCGATGTCGACCTCGCCTGGCACACGCACCAGCTTTCTCCGAGCGCCTACTACCGATACACCACCCTGCAGACAAACAAGTTCACCAATCATGACGACAAGATCGACGAGGACAAGCTGTCGGAAAGTTTCGAGTGGACTATGCGCACATACCAGGAGAAGTACACCGAAGTCTACAGCGAGTGTACCTGTTGGTACTGTGAGACCATCCGCTCCAGCAACACAAGCACCGTATCTCGAATACTGGGCGTCTCGAACCAGGACAAGGCCGCGCAAATCTTCCACGACTCAGGCCGCGCCCAGCTATGTCCTCCAGACAAGAGCGCCCATATCTCGGCCCACAACGCCGTACGACAGAACCCAGACACGTCCATCCGCTCCAGGGTAATGGGTTATCAGCAACAGCGCCAGCAGCGCCAGCTCGAAATCAACTACGAGAAGGCCTGCAAACGCGCCCGGAAGAACGGCCGGACCTTGCCGCCTAGGGATGAGTACTATGACCACTGGGGGTATCAGTACTACATGTACTCGCCCTTCGTCTATCCCTTGTACTTCACGCCCGGCCTATACTACGGATGGGACCCGGGCTTCGTGAGTGTCGGCTTGGGCTGGGCTTCTTGCGCGGCGGGGAGCTGTGCCAGCGGGGTCTCAGCGGGAGCTTGCGGAGGAGCGGGTGGTTGCGGTTCTGCCGGGGTAAGAAAATGACTCCTTTCACACAAACGTCTCTCACCTTGCGTAGTGCGGTGCAAGGTTGCTGGCCGGCCCGTCAACGTTCAACCCTGTTCTTTTCTTACCTATCTCTCCATCTCTTTCAAGTGCTCTTGGCTAACCTAGGTCTTTCGACAGGCAGGCGGTTGTGGCAGCGCAGGTTGTGGAGGCGGAGGCTCCGCTGGTGGTGGTGGAGGCTGTGGCGGAGGTGGTGGAGGCTGTGGTGGTGGTGGTGGTGGTGGTTGAGGTGAGGCTTTCTTTTCACATAGGAATGATCTAGAGGTACTGACACTCATCTTACAGGCTGTGGAAGTGGCGGCGGGTGCTGAAAAGAACCCTGCTCTCCGTTCCTCTATTATATTTCCCCGTTTCCCATTGTCTGCCGCTCCTCACGTAGAGGGAAACAGAAACTTTTCACCGGTCTTTGCATACCTATGGCGTTTGCTAATATCCCGAAGCGAGACAATCTCTTTACGTCATACCATTCCCGAGCAGAGGCTCTTCAGCATGTCTTACCGCCCTTTGCTAAAATGACCGGAAAAATGTATTGGGCCATGGACTGGCTGCTTCTGCTTGGCTTTTCCGGTATCTATAAACATACCGCAACGACCATGCTGGGAGAACTTGCTGAATTTGCTCTCAAGGGAGCTCTTGGACGTGGTCTTCTGCGCTGACACTTTCTCATCTTCCCCAGATCGATAGGGGAAAGTGATATCGACCGCTCAGTCTTCGGGTAGACAAGCAACTTGTTTATCTTTCTTATCCCTCTATCCACGTTCATGACAATAAGTCCTCTGTGCCGAAGCTGCTCTTCGCAAGGCGTTCTTCCAATTCTTGAATGAGCTCCTCGTCTGGCTGGCTGTGCCGGATGACATCGCGTAACGCCCTCGTCGTCCTCGGGGAGTATTTTCCTCTCTTCTCCTGCATCAATTCGAAGGCATCCCGGAAGAGCCTTCGCCCCTTGGTGACATCCCCACCGTCACACTCGCACATTGCGCTGGCTCGCAGCGTCAGGTACATCAGCTCCACCGTCTTCTCCTCCGGCTGGCATATCAGATCCGACTCATTATCCCGTAGATCTTGCCTAATCCGTTCCAACCTACGCAATGCCTCGGGGAATTTACCCCGTCTCCGCAGACACAAGACAAGTTGCAGTTCCAGATGAAGACGCCCGTCGACCGAGGTGAGTTCGGCCTCCGTCGAGTCCATCACACGCCGCAGGAACATCTCGGACTCGTCATGGAGACCGAGCGAGTCCAAGATATCCGCGTGCATCCCCGTCAACTTCACGAACCCGTCCACCCTGCCGGGGTGCAACCGTCGCCTTAACTCGTGCCACGCCGCCTCGGACGCCAGCCTGCACATCTCCCCGCACACCTCGACCCCCGCCGTCTTCAGCTCCCGGCAGATCGTGGTGATGGGGTGCTGCTGTCCCAGGACCAGCTTGCTGAGGTCGTGGACGTAGAGAACGAACGTCGCCATGATCTCGGGGCGCCGGAACCAGAAACACAGCGATATAATCTGGAGAAAGGCGGTCAGGACCTGCGGATCCCCGTCGAGCAGGCACGGCCGAATGAGGTCGAAGGACCGGTCGAGCGACTGGAAAGCGACGCGGTCGAGGCCCTGCACGAGGACGAGGTTGGCCAGCGTCTCCTCGAAGGCAAAGAGGCATCGCTGGACGGGCCCCTCAAGCCGGATGTCCACGGCTGGATCGTGGGTGCCGGTTCGCATCTCGAACATCCCTGCCATGTATCCGCGGCTCTGCAGCACGATGCTCTCCGGGACCCTCACCGTCTCCGGGGGCGTGAGGGGCCGCGGCAGCGTCGAGGGCGTGGGGGCTCGCCGACGGCGGTCGCACCGTGGCGGGATGGCGTCCGGACTTGCCGTCCTCTGGCGCCCGTTCTGGAGGGCTCGTCGGGCGATGGTGGCTCTCCGCTGTATCGCCTGCAGCAACCTGTCGGCGCGGATGAGGCGGTCATCGATCACGTAGAACTCGGGCGCGGGCGATCCTGGCTTCAGCGAGCCCTCGTTTCTCGCGATGGTGCCGATGTCACTGGCCCTGACGTTCTTTGATATTCGCCACTTGGTGAGGCGGTCTTTGTACATCTTTGCTCTGCAAAGGTCACGGTCTTCATCAGCGTCCGTTGTTTTCCGAAGGGATGTGGCATTCCGCATATGGGTGGTCGGCGCGACGTGGGGGTGGTGTGGTGGGACTCACGTGGCCCGGAACCCGTACGTCTTGTCCATGAAGACGATGAGCTCCTTCAGCGTCATGTTCTCATCGCGATAGTGTGTTGTGATGACGGGCTTGAACTTGACCCAGTCGTCGCCCGTCGCCCATGACTTGGGCGGGCCGTGGTGCTTCCCCTCCTCCCGACCCGGGCTAGCAGACGCGTCCGAGCAAGACGACGTGTCTCTGTTCTCCGACGTCGATGTCTCCATCGTCTGGTCCGAACTCTGAGTACCATGCTCGTGCGCCATCAGAACATTGCAGAGAGCAACGCTTATTAATAAGAGCCCTTCCTCCCCCCTTTCCGCACCGGGTGGAATCGGCAGGATTGTCTCCCCGACGACCTGGGGAAACCACCTTACGAAGCAGACCAATCCTCCGATTGCTCCACGCGCTACCAATGCTGGTAATGTTGGGATCTAATCCATCGCGTGCAGGAATCATGGAAACAGGGAAACAGCGTGGGACCAGGGTGGTGCCGCGCCATGTTCGTCCGGGACGTCGCCGACGTCGGCAGAGATCTCAGCCCTGTTGGTGCGGCGCACCCGAGAGGGTCACCACTCGGTAGTGTGGGTATGCGTACAGCTGACATGCGCATCCGAATGCCAAGACCAGCGGAGTGGCTGTCTTCCTATAGGCTAGGTATGCTTTGTGGTTGCGAATGGGCACTTTTGCTTTAGGCGGAACTGGGAGTTGGCGGTTGGATGACTACAGCCAGTCGGTCGGCAGAGGAATATTTGTGGGATCTTGGAGGATGCGAATCCCAGCACACACGTTGTCCACCCTGCGCCGTACATGCTTCTATGTTGTGACTCATGGGTATGAGAGGATGGGCGTGCAGGTATATCTGCAGTTGGGCGGCTGGCTACCGCCGGTCCTAGAGGAGAATGGGTAAGGGGGTGCTGCACGTTCATGATCCTTTAGACATGCTATCGAATCCACTCATGTTATGTGTTCCTTCCCAGACGGATATGATGCTTTCATAGACCTAGCGAATGAACCTCCTATCCAAATCCCAAATCCCGAGGCAAGAGACAACGTATCTCTGGTCAGTGAACAGCGGGTTCTGCCCGCGCACATTTGAGCACATTTGAGCCCAGGAGTATCCATGAAGCATTGATTGTGTTGGGAGGTTCGTTCCTCCTCGCTGTACCATTCGTTAGGAAGCACAAACGCACAATGGGCGTTATAAAGGAGGGGAGGGGAAAGCGACACATGGAAGGAGAAGGATTACGGGGTCAACACGGCCTCAGCTCTGAGGTCACTCCCATGCTGTAGTTTCCGCGGATCCTTCGGAAGTGACAATGCGGGAATGACTTCATGGGCTCCAGGCATCTTTCGGCCGATACAAAGGCCAGATCAGAGGGCGTGGGAGGGCGTGGAAGGCTAAATATAGCGGATTACTGGCCATGAATGGCATAGGTCACCGTGTCTACATGTAGGACCAGCTTTGGTATCATTTGATATGCTGCTCTCCAAGGATAGGAGATCAAGCCACGTGTATTTTACCATTCGGTACAGCGCAACTTGAGAATATGTCCGTTGTCTTGAGCTGATGAAAGTACCTAATAGACCAGTCAATTGCTCTTGCTGGCTGCAGGTGCTTCGGACCCAGCAATCGCACCATCTCGGTCACTATCGGGTTTTCATAATAACCAACCGCTATCCGCCTCAGAATCGTATACCCCTAGCCTTGTTAACCCATGTCAGCCCATCACAGATCAGCCCTTGCTGGTTCACCGGCCCAGACCCTCCGTATCAGTTCCCGGATTGGCTCCCGCTCAATCTCTCTGGGATTCCAATAAGGATTGCTGACGGCTATATCGGCCGCCTTGTCTACATCCGACTCCTTCATACCAAACTCTTTCAAGCCCGTCTTCACTTTCAGCTTCTCCAGCAGGACGTTGAGCCCCTGGATCGCATCCCCGTTGGAGTCGGGCAGCGCCTCTGCCAGCTTCCCCATCGCCTCCGGGATCTTCGGCGCGTTGTAGGCGATAGCATGCGGCAGGACTGCCGTGTGCGTCTCGGCATGGGGGAGGTTGAAGCTGCCACCCAGCGTATGGCATAACTTGTGATGGAGGCTCATCCCGACGCTTCCGAGACAGGTGCCACACAGCCAGGCACCATAGAGAGCCGACGAGCGGGCGGCCTGCGACGAGGGGTCCGCGACGATCTGGGGCAGGGCGGNNAAAAAAAAATTGGTTGGATCTCACCTGCATGCGCGATGGCATTGACACCGCTCACCGCACTCATGCCCACGGGCAGGGTCATGGTCAGATCGACGTCGTAGATGACGGTGCCGGGCAAGATCTTCGGATCACTCCTGGTCTTCTTCACGCCGTCGGCCGTCTCCCCCAGGATGGGCGTCATCTCACTGCCCGCATACGTAGTGGGCACGCAGATGTGCGGCAGCCCGGTGCGGATGCTGATGGCCTTGCCCAGTCCGATCGTGCTGCCGCCTCCGATCGACACCACGCAGTCGGCTCCCTGCGCCCGGGCATATTCGAGAGCCTTGTCCGTGACATTGGTCGGCGTGTGCATTGTGGCCTGGTTGAACACGCCCGCCACCTGGCCACCGAGGATTTCCTTCAGATCGTCGGCCTGGCCAACCTGTTCCGGGGTCGAGAGGAGGAGCGGCTTGGTGAGCTTCTGCCGCTCCAGCTCAGCGGGCAGCTTCTTGACCGTGCCGCGGCCGAAAATCACGCGGCCCGGGTTAGAATTATACTCGAAATCCATGGCGAAGTAGGAGGTAGTGTCAATGATGGACTTCTTATATGTGGTCTAGTCACTGAATTGATTGATTGTTTGGCACCGGTTTCTGCTGCTTACATCCCCATCACTTAATCAGTAGAGAGACCTTAAGCTACAGAGGTTAGTTGCTAAAAATAGGACGGATAGTAGGTTCGGTTAGTAGCAGACCTCGGCTTATATAGGTATAACCGAGGGCCGGGGGGCACGGGCTACCCAACTCTGTTACAGACCGCCTGCGGCAGGCACCCATAACTGCTATTTGCCTGACGGCAGGAATCCACACTTACAAGAGGAGTGCAAAGGCTTCTGATTTCCGGCGCGTTACCCACGTCACTTTTTGAAGCGGAGACTGAGCGTCCTCGGAGGCCTTCACTTCTCAAATGTTCCCGGGGTCCCTCGAGCAACAGATCCACGAAGTAACAGGCATTGCCGTTCCAGCCCTTCAGGGAAGCGCCCTTACTCTGTTCAGTGTCACGGAACGCTTTCAATAGGCACAGACACGACAAAGTACTTGTGAAGAAGACTGGGCATACTGTCTTCAAGGTACTTTCAGCATTTCCATGCCAGTTATCTATAGCGAAGGGAAGACAAAGGCTATTTATCGGCTTGAGGAAGAGATTCATAGGCTTCAGGAAGAGATCAAAAGTATGTGAAACACTGCCTTTCACCTGTCTCGGTTATTCAAAGCCGAGAGAATAGTAAAGCTAATAGATGCCACCCGGCAGAAAACCAGGATTGCATCAAAGACCTGCAAAACACTGATCCTCCTGACGACAAGCAGCAAATCGAGCAGACAAAAGGTGGCCTGCTGCAGGACTTATATAAGTAGATCGTGGAGAATAATAACTTCCAGCGGTAGCAAGATAAAGACTAAAGCCGGCTGCTCTAGGCCAGAGGCGATCCTGGCAAAGGGAAGACGATGCTGCTCTATAGGATTATCGATGAGTTGCAGGTACGGCCAGCTATAAATATAGCCTACTTCTTCTGCCAGGCTATAAACTCTTGCATTAATAATGCTATAGCTATACTATGCAGTTTTATCTACTTGCTCGTCAATAAATAGGAGTTGCTTATATTGCATCTTCGAGAGAAGTACAACTACAGAGGCAAACAGCTATTCGAGAATATAAATGCTTAGGTCGCCTTGTCTTCAATCTTTAACAATATATATTAGGATCCAGGTCTAAGCACAACCTACCTATTTATTAATGCGCTTAATAAATGTTCAACAGACCTGCTATAACTTTTAGACCTTACTATCTATATATTAATAGTATATCCGACTATTAAGCAGATAGTGTCTAGTTGCAACTAGCCTAACATTAAGAAAGCAGTCGGCAGAGCAACAGAGAGGTTGTAGCTATCTCTTAGGCAGAATGAAAAGTCTATTGCTGCAGAAAATAAAATAATATTAATACTTTTTCAAATAAATTAGATTAACTTTATTATAAAAAGCGTTTCATAATACCGATTTTGTTTATAAAAGCTGTAACAGCTAGCTAATGCGCTATCCAACTAAGCTATACGCCCTATAAAAGAGTACAATTGCAAGATGCTGGCTCATCTTAGAACTAGCACATATAGGCAGCTTTATGACACCTGTCACAAAAGCTTCAATTATAAATAAATCTTTAAATATATACTGCAATTTAAATATTATACCCGATAAGTCTAGAGCAATTGAAGTATATGTTACTCAGACTCTGAGAGTAGTGCAGTCTCTTAAACATGCATGGGCTATTCATACATTCAAAGCGAAGTGAACATTGGAGCCCTTTGCGCCAATGGATGAACACCCCGAGAGCACTACAGGTTTAGCAGCTGGTAACATCTATCTACTCATTGTGAATTCTCCAATGTACACTACATATAGAATTCCCCTTTAGATTCATATTAGCTCTGTCCCTTCTTCCTTCTATTGCTTGTTAATTATAAGCTGTATTTGAGCAACTGTTCAGCTGATGGTTACAACTGTTTTGTGACACCGCGATGTTTGTGCACAGCTTAGGGTCGGCTTCTTTGCTCTTGTGGAACCCAGGTTCCAATCACTTTAAAGCAATCTTATGTTAAGATTATATACCTAGGTAACTGTCACAATTGAGCAGGTAGCTCCAGCCCAATCTTGCCCACGTAGGCAATTCTTTTCAGGATCGGGGAGGGGCTCAGTGAGGATCGGGAGAGAGCTTTCTTGATCCATTGAGATGAAGGCCAGTCGTGCTGTGGAACTCGATCCGACGGACGATCAAATATTGAATCAAATTTCTTTGCTTGGAATCTGTCTGCCTGGAGTTTATCAGCTATTACCAGCGTTACAGGAAGATCCTCCCGCTTCCAGCCTGCGACCCTTGCAGCCTCGTTTTCATGATTCTGGCTGTTCATGCGCGCACATTCCTCCAATTCTGTAAATAATTTTCGCATATTATTGCATTGCCCTTAATAACGGATTCCAGAAATCCGGAATCTCCAGACTCCTTGACTACGAACTCGGCCCTCCCGGCCCATACTGGTACCCCGGTTCCCTCTAGTACGTAATCGAAAAAGGACAGTGATAGCTGCTGTGAACTCATGTATCTGGCGTTGTATAGTGTAAAGTGTTCGAGGAGTTACAGGCTGTGTCTGGACTCCGAAAGTATAATGGCCCATTCGCCAGAGTCGAGCGTGATAGAGCTCACGTGCAAATAGAGCAGCGTGTCCTTGAAGCGACGCAAGAATGACGAAAGCTGCCTCTCTTGAATATGGAAACACCTCAGGACTAGGTGTGTGAGCGGCGATACCTCCGGAGTCTCAATGAGACGGCTGAGGATCGCAGCACAGACATCACAATCGTGGAGGTCCGGATGCAGACTTCGTAGCGCGTTGGCCCTAGTGATGATACTTGCTGCAATGTAGACAATATCGCTTTGGTCTGTAAAGATTTCCTAATCTAGTCGCAATTCGGTTAAGGCATCCGCCCACGGAGCCGGAATGGCAGGAGACTCGATTACTCGGCAAGGGATCTCTTGTGGTTGCAACCCTAGTCCTGGGAGGGATTCGAAGCATAACGAGCTGATGGGCAGCCCTGAGACGGCAAAGAGCAGAAGGTTCACTGCGTCAGTCATTGCGAGGAGGGTGTCACAGTCCCTCTCACCTGGTCGTTCGTGCATGCCCTGCCGCATACATATAGCTCGGCAGTTGCTAAGGCGCTCTGTAAGCGCAGTGCGGAAGCTGGCGACCATTTCTGAGGCAGTAATAATCTATGCAGCCTGACGACCCGCGTGTCCATTTGTACCCTTGGCCCAGACGGTGGTCGGTTCTCAGAGCTCGGCAGCCGTCGTTGTTGCAAGGCCCCTGATCGCCTACGCGGAGCTCCCGGACGAAGAGACGCAGGCCATCGTGCTGGGCTATCTTTTGTAGCCTTGCAAAGGATCCAATGCAGAAGTCAAAATAGACGGTGCCGAAGAAAGCTGAACCGAATACTTGCCATGTCTCTTGACGCGAGCGCCGTGAGGCTAGGCGCAGGTTGAGGAGGCCGGACTTGTTGACAAAGAAAACGATCTTAGCATTGATTTCAGAGGGAATTGCATCCAGCATGGTGGGGACAGTACCTAGGCAGGTATCTAAAGATTTAAAGTAGGTATTATCAGACTTGGAAGATGATAGCGGATGGTGGGATGATTTGGTTGCCCAGGTGGTTGTACTAATATATAGAAAAGAAGGGGAAGAATTATGTACCATAGTATTTCCTCGCTAGGTACTCTTATATAATATTCCCGGCCAGCATCTGAGCTGGGCTGCTGACTCAGTGGCGGGCTAAGGGTGGACTACAAACAACGCCTGTCAAAAGCATCAGCTATAAGCTCTTCTTCTATATATTTCATTACATACGTGGAGGCTGCTGCTCTGACGGAAGCACCTCGATGTGCTTGATACGAGATGTGATTTCACCTGCGAAATTCTGTAGGTCTGTCGCTAGGGCACTGGCAGTCTGACTACTTGCGCTAAGTCCCTCTTGATCTTGTCCAGGCGGCTAAGCCGGTCGAGTTCTACTCCGAGACGGAATTCTAGCTGTGACTGATTGTTGTCTCTGCATCGAAGAGCCTAGTTCCGGGAATACCATGCCCCGCCTGCTATAGAACAACAACAACCCCCCCCAATAGGGGAAGGGGGGACCGCCCCTTTCACAATACCCATATCTCCCTTGTAACGCATTTCAGTGAGAGAGTTTACGCCACTTTGTGGGACTTTATCAAATATAAACTGCCGTAAATACTTAAGCCGTCAATGTTCGACCTTTCAGGTACATCTGATTGCCCCAACAGCGCAAGAGGCGCAGACAACCCAAACCAACTAAACCAACTAAACCAATAACCTTCAACGTGATATTCGATGCAGCATGCCTAGATTGGCAACATGGTGATGCTGCAGCTGCCCTTGTCTGAGAAGTCGGCACAACGCCTTGAGGACGAGGCTACTCTGATCACCATGGTGGGCACATATTCTCCCATGCTCTCGCTCATTGTCGCACATTATCATCTGCTGTCCGGCCCTGACATCATGGCCAAGCTGCGCTCTGAGCTCGCGGCGAACCCAGCCGCCGTCACGGCAACCCAGCTCGAGCCGCACCCGTACCTCTCAGGCATCATCCAGGATGCCCACTGTCTTACCTTCGGCTTGGCCGGACGTAACCCGCGTGTGTGTCCGGATCTGGAGACTCTCGTATACTCTCAGTCCGTCCCCGGCGGCAAGCCCTCCACGTACACGATTCCGCCGGGCACCTCGATCAGCACGTCCACCTTGCTGGTCCACACGGACGAGTCTGTCTTCCAACCGACCCCTGGCGGTTCGATCCGGAGCGGTGGATAGAGGCGGGAGATACCGCCCCGCTGGCTCGGCGACGTCGGTGCAATTTGAGCTTCATGCGTGGCCCGCGCACGTGTATTGGGGTTCACCTGACGAATGCCGAGATGGCTGTTGCGGTGGCCGCCATGGCACGCTGGGATATGAGTCTGCATGAGACGACGGCGGAAGATGCAGCCTTCCTCCATGACTACCATGTGATGTGTCCCAGACTAGGGTCGAAGGGGGTGAGAGTCGAGGTAAAGGGTCGAACGCAGGCGTGAGGAAGGGACGCTTTCCAATCTCGAAGCACTGATCCCGTCCGAAATCCATGAGCTTCTTCACAAGATGGATTGAGAATGATATGAATGGCATGTTTATCATTGGACGGGGACATTCTCAATGAGTATAGGCTTCAATAAATTGTGTCAGTATTTGCTTCATATGGGGGAATACTTAGTTCGAAGAGCCAATAGAAAGGACAGTCAAGTCTTATTGAATGAGAATCAGAGGAAGGCTCTCTTTATACAAGTTTAAATAACCGTATTTCTAACAACCGGACTTCTCTGAACCCTCCTAATTTAAGAGCTCGAAGTAGGTCAGATAGATAGTTGTTCCGCTATAATAGAAATGTTATGGGACGAACGACCCAGCTGTTTCAATAGGCAAAGCAAAGAATGTATCACAAATCCATGAAGCTTAGGTAAATTCATAATGAGTCGTGTTGGATTTGCTACCGGCCTTTTAAGAGTTCCAAATTTTTATATTGTGCGCCTAAACGATGCCAGTCGCACCGCTGAGGAATGCAGGGTGAGAAATAGATACAAGAAGGGTTGTCTGAACACCAATATTCCCAATCAAAGTCCACGTCGATGTTGTAGTCATCCTGTGAGTGGATGTTGTGAGGTTCCATGGCATTCACAAAGGTATTACGCCCATAGTTCCGAGGGTGTTGTGTCCTGACGCGGACGCAACATGTGTTGTCTAGAAGCTTCCAGAGAAGGAGCCAGTGGGCTGGGAGCCGGAGGAACCTGTGACACGGTGATAGTTAGTCTAAGCTCGTCATGGGAGCTGATGATGATGATGACTTACCATCGCGAGTAAAGGTCTGGAAACCGCTGGGAGCCGCACCGCTGCCGAAACCTTCTGAGCCAGATGATCCACCGAAAGATCCGGTAGGCTGGGCACCAGATCCACCGAAGCCACCGAAGCCAGAGCCAGAGCCGCCGAAAGATCCGGTAGGCTGAGCGCCGCCAGCAGAGAACGAGTCCGAGCCAGAGTCAGAGCCACCGAAGCCACCGAAAGAGCCCGTAGGCTCGGCACCGCTCTCACCACTTTCGAAAGAACCCTGGCGTCCTCCAAAAGATCCGGTAGGCTGGGCACCAGATCCACCGAAGCCACCGAAGCCAGAGCCAGAGCCGCCGAAAGATCCGGTAGGCTGAGCGCCGCCAGCAGAGAATGAGTCTGAGCCAGAGTCAGAGCCACCGAAGCCACCGAAGCCAGAGCCAGAGCCAGAGCCACCGAAAGATCCGGTAGGCTGAGCGCCGCCAGCAGAGAACGAGTCCGAGCCAGAGTCGGAGCCACCGAAGCCAGACGAGCCACCGAAAGAGCCCGTGGGCTGGGCACCTGACTGCTGTCCACCGAAGCCGCTTCCGGACTGCTCGGCATCACCAAACTGGCGACGCTGAAGACCGAAAGCACCAGTAGGCTGGGCACCGGCAGCGGAGCCAGGGGCACCACCCTGGTGACCTCCGAACGCACCGGTAGGGGCCGGGCCGCCGGACTGAGGAGCACCAGAGTGGGGTCCACCGTGTCCGTGGTGTCCACCAAAGCCGCCGGTAGGAGCTGGGCCCTGTCCGAAGGCACCAGTACCGCTGGGGAAGCCTGAGAAGTTATGTCCCTTAGCATCGAAGGCTGGAAGGGGGGGAGGAGAAGGTTAGCAACGATCAATGTGCAGATTGAGATGATGCTGAATCATCGACTATGGGGATAAATAGAAGTGTAAGCCATACCACCAGTAGGGGCGGGCCCCTGGGGAAAAGCACCGGTCCCAGAGGGGTGACCGTGTCCGTGACCCTGACCACCAAAGCCACCGAAGCCGCCAGTGCCGCTAGGGAAGGCGACGCCCGTGCCGGTAGGCTCCTGGAAAGAGAAGCTCTCGGTGCCGGAAGGCTGCTGGGGCAGAGCAGCGGCGAGGCCGATGAGCATGGAAGCGATGAGGGGGCTGATCTTGACCATTTTGACTGATTTCTTGATGATAGGACCTAAAAAGCAAATCGGATTCGGTACGAGGCTTGGAAACAAAAAGATGGCGTTGGTTTCGACTTGCGAAGGAACGTGGTGTCTTGACAGAGCGAAAAGAATGCTGAAGACTAGCTTCAATGAGTGACTGAGACGCTTGGCCTTTGGGCTGAAGAGGAATGGGGAGCAGAGAATGTCGACCTGGAGAAGGAAGTGAGGAAGATGTTCTTTATGCATTCTGTGGCCTCCATGGACACCCGCCCTCCAGCTCCCGCAAGCATGGCGATGTCTACGCCCGGGGATGGGTGTCCACCTTCAATCTCCTCGAAACATTCCGTGATGGATCCTGTTGATCTGGGATCTAATGTGGGACCCAATACTAAGTAACTACCGTTGTGGGTGTATGCAGGAACTGGACAAGGGGAAGGAGACCACTTCCTCCACTTCCTCTCTCTGCATACAGACCCTGGGTCTGCAACATCCACTTACAGCGCTCCGGGTGAGGTCGAAAGCATTACCTTACTGGTACGTTCATTAGGCTTCGAGGACTGTGAGCTTGAGGTTTGACATGACATGAAATAGGATGATCTCGAACATCTCGCGAGCGTCCAGCATGTCGGAAAGGATCGGGACCGCTATTCCTCCCATCGAGCATCAAACCGGAGAGGGATATCTGTCGTGGAGAAAAGAGATGCCAGGCTGCCCTGGCCAGACTGCCCTGGCTGCCAGGCGGAAGCTGTCTCCTTTTCCGGGGCTGCGCTCATGGCTAAGGATGCATGTATAAAGTACAACCGCAACAAATAAGCGATTGAGCATCATCGGAGTACGGTGTAACAAAGCACACTACAATGGTATGAAGTGGCACTGGACTCGAAGGAGGCCATCATCTTCCCAGCTAGGTGATCCATCTAGGTGATCCATCTAGGCAATCGTTTGGAGATGACGAATGGCTCCGCTTCGGTCTCGGCTCTCACCCACGATGGTTCATTTCGAAACATTGCCGCGGTGTGTGTCTCTGTGTTCATCTGAAGACCCACCCCGCCGTGGTTGCTGCGATCTTGGGTCGATATTCTGATTCGCTCCATTCCCGCCAGGTACGCTCAGATCAAGCACTGCGCTGGGCTGATCGTCCTTCTGGATTCCCTCCAGTAAGGGTGGAGAGTTGTACATGGATGCCATCATCACGACCAGGTCGGAAAGGAGGCGACGGGCGTTGAAGGGACCTTATGATGGCGCAAAAGGAGAACCCTGTGGGTGCGCAGACAGGAGCTAGCTGCCTGGGGGGGGTGGTCCCTATGGGGTCTGAAAGAGCTGAAAAAAGAGTGACGGAGCAGGCGGAGTTGCAGCTGGTGAACAGCGCCAGGTTATGCACAAAGCCACGAACATGACAAGCTTCCCCGATCATCCATCGCACAGCATGGGAGCGGGAATCTCTCCTCCAATAGCCTGCCAAGAGCGGAGCGCGGGCGTGGCAGGAAATCTGTGCATCAGATCAGTTCATGACCGGGGAGCGCTGAGGATCTGTGTTTCATGTTTCAAGCAAGCCGCCCCTGCAGCCATATGTTTCTCCAGGGCGTTCCCGAGCCTGGAAACAAGATCGCGCGAGTAGAGATGCCAAGCCTAGAGGCTCTGTGGATGACTTGCGTATCGTGCCACCGTGCCACGGTGCCACGGGGCCACGGGAACAGGGGAACGATCCCTTCGATTTGGGACCCTTGGTGGTGCTTGCGCGTCCACCTGCCAGGGTGCTGGAATCATCCTTGATGCGTTGACAGCCCTGACCCTGTGAACATGCTCCAGGGCTGAGACTCGAGGTTACTGTGTACAGGAACAGAAATCGTCTCACCTAGACTTGATTCCCTGTACCTCTGTACCGCCGCCGAGTTCTAGGTTACTTTCCACTACGAAGAATAAGTTTGGGCAGCATTACACAGTATGTAGACCAAAGCACACTGCGTCCAGAACTGAGTTCATCTAGACTTTTCCCCCCCTGTCTTGGAGCTGTCAAGTTGCGGGTTCTCTCAAGGACTTCGGACAATTTCGTTTCCGGCCGCCTGGATACACAAGAAGCGAGACAATCACAGACCCAGACGCACGAGTGGGCGGTGTCGACTTGTCTCTCTGCCAAGGAAAGACGAAGATCATTGTTGTTGTTATTGTTGTCCGGAGGCCCGAGTCGAGCTCGGTGGACCTGTCAACGTGGCATCACGTACGTACCGCTTGAATCCGCGACGTCGTTGCAGAAGCCTTTTATATATATATATATATATATATATTCCCTAGCCAGCGACGAGGTCTGCCTTGTCGTCCCATGTTTCGAGCCCCTGGCAGGGTTCGTCCATCGTCGGCGGCGCTCTCCCGCCTCGCATACTTACAAGCGACAGGTCAGTAGAAAGCGTGACAGGCCAGGGCGCAGTGGACATCATCTCAGCCGTCAATCTTTTCCTTCCCGGGGGCTGCAGGAGTCAAAAGCAAGCGGACCTGGACATCAGGGCAGATCCATGCTAGTTGGTTTCCACCACCCACGCGGCCGTCAGACATCCATTCTTGGCACATTGACTCGAAGTATTCTCCATGAAACTAGCTACTAGCACGTACTACTGTAGTAGGAACGATGGATGGGTCGAGACCGTAAAACAGGACGCGTGGAAATTATTCTGGGTTATAAGGAAGACTGAGCCCCGGGCAATCCTCAGGGCACCAGCGATGTGGCAATTGTGAATATGGATGAGGACATGCCCGGCTCATTGGGGGGGGGCCTCCCCCTTTTCTCGCAGCCGAGAATTACTTCTGTTCAATGATTTCCGTCCCTAGTCTGGCCTCAATCGGATAGGGTCCCAGTCCCGTCGCCCACGTCCCTCCGCACATCAACCATTGCGTGATCGACATCCATTTAGACCTCGGTGTCGACGAAGAGATTACAGTTGGGATACCGCTCAGCTGGTGGGTTGTTAGCACTACCCCTAGTTCTCGATGGGGCACAGAAATTACCGCGAATCTCATCATCAACCAGCTGTGGATCTGTGAGGCTGTCGTTGACCCAACAGAAATCCTCAGTGAGTAGGTATATCCTGGAGGCCCAACAATTGTCAGTAATCAAAAGTTTCGAGCGGGCGAACGACTGAACTATTCAAATTGCTTGGCGTGCTTCCGAGCCGATTTCATGGATTCCAGACAGATTCTAAGGACAAAGTGGAAAATGGAGGACAGAACTGAAGGAAATCCCGGGTAGAGAGAATCTCATCTACTCACTGACTATCATCGGCAACGTTCTCGCTGTAGGTTGCACACTGCACAACAATGTAGTCGCCGAAGGGATACTTGTCGCGCGACGTGCTGCCGCTGTCCGGCTCCGCCAAGCAATCGGCAGAGTCCTCCCCGATCTGAGTAAGATACAGCCACCGCTTGTGGTCGTGAGGGGCGTCCCGGCGGGCCGCGATGGTTGTCGAGGTCGATGCGGGATCAGGCTGCCGCATCTTTGCCTCCATGAAGGGAATTGGTCCGCAGGCGTCAAGGTTGGCGTCTGGCACACAAGAGTTAGATAGGTAATAAGCATGCGGTCTGCAATCGTGTCGTAAGCGGAAGCGGAAGCATGAGCATGTCTTACCAACAGACTCGATCTGTGCCCCGGGCACATAGCAGTTGGACAGCGTCTTGTACCACGTGCTGCAAGAAATCAGAACGACAGCATCTACTTGTACGTTGCTTCAAGGACAAGAGGGGCTCTCATACGGATCGTCCAGCACCTCGTCTCCGTCGTTGGTGTAACAGGTCAGAGTCAGGTCAATCTCTGGCTTGTACATCTTCGTGTGGTCTGCAGTCTCCCCGACAAACTCAGGAATGATGTTGCACTCTGTGTTGAAAACTGTCCTGCTGGGTCCCTGAGTATAGGTCTCTGCAATCTCGCCGCAGTAGGGAAGAACGTCCGTGTCTAGGACCTGTAAGCAGCTGATACCACCATCGGAATGCGTCCATGATCGGGAGAGGAAGACGGCAATCATACAATTTCCCTCAATAATATCCCACTCGGTGACATAGCAGTTGTCCGTGGTCCTGTACCAGAAACTGCAAACACACAATCTTGTTAAAAGCCCCTGGGGAGGAGACGCGCACCGCTGAGCACTCACTCCGTGTCCACAATAGTATCGCCCCGCGCCCAACAAGTCAGCGTCATATCGTGGTCGTACTCGTAGGCCGCCTGGTTCGTACAAAGCGAGTACGGGCAAGTCTTGCACTCCGTCTGGATGCCGTGCTCTACACGGGAAGGGGCCGTGGTAGCGTTGGACTGCCTGGCTTGGAACACCTGATGGTGTACGGCCACGCATGGAACCGCCAAGAGGCTGAAAAGTGAAGAGGTCTGCATGTTGGCGATTGGTGGTTCGGGAAGTAACGAGAGTGATGTTCGACCAGAGACTGCGAGCCCGATGGGGGGAAGAGTTTCGGGCAGAGCTGTTGAAGGCAAGCAGTAGGATTACTTATAGCTTGCACAGATCATTCAGGTCAAGTAAGCCCTAGACCCAAATGTCGCGACTGGAGTGCATCTGTCTTGAGCTACTTGAGACGTAGAGTGTAGAAATGGAAGAGAAAAGACCAACAAGGCTAGTTGGTCGTCGGGAACTTGACGGGAGGCTTTCTCATCAACCGAAGCTTCCGTCCTTCAGACTGGCTGGAGACAACTTGTTTGTATCGGGATGAGCAATACCCTCGCCCTACTGGATATTAATTGCCAGTAGCCAATTTCCACCACCATCGACGTGCTCTGGCTGCCTGTCAGAAACGAGTGCCAAGGTAGCACCACGGGCAATACGAGAACACCGCAGGGGTGAGTGACTTGGGCCATGGAGAGATCAGCCGTCGGCCGCATCCGAGCTAGCCCAAGACCAACTCAACTACCTGGCACAAAAAACCTGTATATGCTGGGTGGCCAGCTGAACGGAGAATGCAGGAACCGGGCGTCAATGCTCTCCAGATGGAGATGTAACGTGACCACAACCGTTGAGGGGCAAATCTTCTAGAACATTTTGCGAAGTACTAGTGTAGGTAGTATCAGAGAAATTCTCCATGAGTGGGCAGAAGCGCCACAGTCAGCACGTATTATACCTGCCGGCTTGTCTTGGCGTGCAATATTGCAAACGTAACCAATGTGACCTTGGAGTGGACGACCTACAACAACGGCTGTGCTTTGGTGATCAAGATTTTCAGGTATATTTTTTGGGTATCTGCGAACCATGAGCATGGCCCAGGCGAACAAACATTATCATGTAAACAACGCGGCCTCGTATATCATGTCCCTCCTGGCCTCCGCCGCCGCCGCCGTCTCAGTGACATTGCCCAGCACTGTTCCCTGCTCATTCTCGTACTCCGCCCACGCACTCTTCAAGCTCCAGACCGCAACGCTCACCTCCACCCCAGCGGGCAAGCTTGCCGTCCCAAGGCTCAGATGCGTCAACGGCTGGTCGGGGAAGAACAAGACCGTCGCCGCGTGCACCCCGCCATCGACAAAGACCTCAAGGATGCTTCGATCGATGACCGCTTGCACCCGCCAGGTGCCCGAGGTGGTGTTCCACACATCGGCCACGGAGAACTTATCCGTGAAGAAGATGTTGTCGAAGCCGCTGATCGAACCCCTATCGATGAAGTAGGGCTGATCGCCGCCAAAGTAAAACCCCGACCGCAGCGTCTCGTCCGAGGAGGCCGACGTGAACGTCATGTTGAGCGTGGAAGCACCCGAGATGGTACTCGCGTTGAGCCCCGTGACGTTCGCCTCGATGTACAGCGCTCCTGAAGACACGGACGAGTAGTCGAGCGCGAGCGACCCGTTCCCCTCCCACCGGGTCGTGTTGAGCGGCGTGTCGAGCACGGGCGACAGATCCACCAGCTCGTTGGCCATGACCCAGCCGATGCGCGTCGCGTTCGTGAGGTAGTTGCGTCGCGGGAGCGTCATGGCGCTCCGCCAGCCCTCCAGGTTCCCGGTCGGGACGGTCTGCGCGTACTGCCAATTGCTCGCCCAGCCGAGGTTGACGGCGTCCGAGCCGTCGGGGACGCCGTAGAAGTACTGCGCGGCATAGTTGTCCTTGGCGAAGTCCGTGAGGCGTGTGGCGCTGTCGAACACCTCGAAGTGCGTCCCGTTGAAGGTCCCCGGGAAGTACTGCGTGATCGAGCCGCCACCAGGCGCGCCCGGTTGGATGGAGATGACCATGGCGTAGGCCTCGTCGACGACGGAGCCTGAGATGGTGTCCCGGATGGGCAGCTTCACCAGGTTGGGACACTCGTATTGCGCACCCAGCAGCCCGTGGTGGGAGAAGTTGGACGCGTGGATCCACTTCTTCAGATCGGGACTGGTGTAGATGCCCACGACGAAGTCCTGGGCGTACGACACCACCATAGCCCAGTGGTCCTCGTACCAGATCACCTTGGGGTCACGGAACTGGCTGCTGGTGCTGTCGATGACGGGATTGGCGTCGTAGTATTGGAAGGTATAGCCGCCGTCGTGCGAGTAGGCGATGTTTTGGGTCTGGGGACCGGCGGAGCCGTCCTCGTAGTACCGGGCCAGCGTCGTGATGGCCACGACGCCGTTGTCCTGGTCCGGAAAGAAGCCGGAGGTGTTGTTCACGTCAACGACGGCGCTCCCAGAGAAGACGTAGACCATCTCCTCGGGCGGGAAGAGGGCGATCTGTTGGTTTTCCCAGTGGTAGAGATCGCGGCTGGTAGCATGGCCCCAGTGCTGGTTCCCAGCTACCATCCCCGTGGGGTTGTATTGGTAGTAGACATGCCATGTACCGTTGGCGTCCACGAACATGCCATTGGGATCGTTCATGAAGTTCTGGGGAGGAGAATAGTGAACCTGCGGACGCAGGGCGCCGGTGTAGTTGCCCGGGACGGGGGTCCCTGTAGGGACGGCCGGGTTGACATAGGTGCTCACACCCTGCCCAAGGGCAGAGGTGGCTGCCAGGGTAAGTGGGATGAGGCTCCCGGTGAGCTTCATGATGGATGGTCTCTTACTCGTGGACAGTGAGTCGGAAGGCCCCGGTGGAGGGCAGTGGCCTGGGACATTTTGCAGTGCAACGGTATATATGTTCCATGGCCAAGATGACGCTATTCATTTCCATGCGGGCGGCTCGGACTCCCCAGCTATAAAAGCGGTCGCGCGGTCGCGTGTCTGCAGGCAGGTGACGAGAGCGGAGAGGAAATCTCGGCAAAGGGATGGATGTCCATGGAATAGCGGCGTGAACTTTCCCGGGATTGGTACGGAGGAGTGTTGGAATATTTTCGGAGAATCCAAGGCGTGCTAGTACAGCCGACGCCGTACCATAGTATGGGTAGGTCGGTAGGTAGGATCAGCGTCAGCCTGCAGTGAGTTGTATTCGCTGGAAATATGGACGAGCACCAGGTTGTCCCCTTGATGGCAGAGATGTTCTTGGCAATATTGGAGGTCCAGATTGGTGGGTTGACGATGGGTTGATCCAGAGGTAGTGTCATATCCACTTGGCTCCTCTTCTCTTCAGCCTCAACGGCGCCATCGACGGCGGCAAATCAGTCCATCTTCAAGCCGTTCAAGCCGTTCAGGATGGTCGCCCTTTCTGCCCATGCTCGGTCGAGGTATTCCCACATCTGCCCAAGGGGAAGGGAAGGGGACTTCAGATCAACTACGTATTTGAGGCACTTATAGGGCCCAGACCAACGGAAAGTCTCAATCCCCCTTCTGCGGCAGCTTCTCTAGTTTGGTATTGTCTATTCAGACTTTGTCGACCAGGCTGTGATTCCATACAGAACATGAAAAAAAAGAGCCCCCAAGAGTACCAATGCTGTTGGTATAGGAGAAGATTTCCAAAAGTTGCGAGGGAAACAGCGAGGCGATGACGGTAAACATCATGTCGACCTAGACCTCGGAAGATCCTTCCCGGGACTGTGCCTGACGAGGCCCTCGCTTTCCGCGTACCTGTTGTCACGCTGGGTCAAATGCATCAGTTGTATGAGTCTTTTCCTCAAGCCCTTTGCATGTTCTGGAGAAATGCTTGGTGACCTCATATAGCGTGGTCAAGAGAAACTTTATCCAAGGTGCGGGGTACCTAGCTTTGCAATAAGCGGAGAACCCTGCCTCCGTAGTTTCCCCGCAATTCTCCACTTTAGGGGTATTAGGGGCTTCTCCAAGCCCTCCAAGCCCTCCTCCAAGACCTCCAAGACACCACACCTGCCCCTCCTTTGCCACCCCCCCCTCCGAAAAGAAAAAAAGAAAAAGAAAAAGAAAAGAGTAAACAGAAAACGTTATTCAAAGCAGCATATGCATCGAACCGTTCATCCATCCTTCTCACCGCCCCTTCAATGTAGGGAGGTAAGACTTCGGCAACTTGACTGCCGATTAGAGCGCAAAGCCAGAACACACAAGGTAGTGAAGGTACCTAGACCCAGGCAAGTAGTGTAGACAATTGTGGATTTATATCCGCATATGCGTTTATACGCTAAAAAGTTTCGTCAGTATGATATGAAACCATACAAGACAGAACTGCACGAAGCCTCGCATTCTGGTACCCAGTACTATGTATATAAACTAGCACATCGCATACTCCATGGTCTGTCTGGGCATACTACTACTACTACTACTACTACTACTACTCCTGCGCCAAGGTACCTAAGTACTAGTAGGTACCCCTTGGGGTTCCACTCCTCCGCCAATCGCTGTAACATCGTCAAATGTCCGAGAACCCAAGATACGTGACGACATGTCCCGCAATACGACTCGCTGTTCTGCGTACCTCTGTCGCAGGCAGCTCCGTGTAATCCTGCTCGCGAAGAAACCATGTCCCGAATGTCCCGAATGTCCCGAATGCCTGGAGCTGTGGACATCGGGAAGGGACATAGAAGGAGGCTAATAAAAGGACTTGCCAGCAACGCATTTGCTGGCGACAGCAGGTTCTTGCCGTTGAAGATGGACACAGTGTTGGCGAAAGTCCCGTCGAGGTCCACCCAATCCCCCCTGGCCACGACATTCCTGCCGGAATCATCCGAGACCAACGTGTGCTTCCCAATGGCAAGCTAGGCCCGGTGTATTTCCTCAGGTGATCATGACTCAAAGGCTTGTTCTGTTTTTCAACAGGTACTATGTACCTCCTGCGGCAGGTGGTCCCGCTGACGAACGGCTCGGAAGACTCTCGATCGACAGCTTTCTGGTGGCTTCCTGACGTTGCAGATCGAGAGATACTAAATCAGCAAGCACAAGTATGGGAGGGAGGAGTGTGGGTGTCAAATGGTGTACATGTTCTGATTACAGCCGTCTCATTTACGAGACTGGCTGTACAGGCCTGGCCGTACTGTATCATGGGATAGAACAGCCCACACGAGGAATACGGGGTTGGACTAACGCCACAGCTGCCCTCGCAACTGCAACAACGCCGTGGGGAGAATACTGAGGGCGATGATGAGCCCAGCAACAATCGCAGAGCTGTTGGAGAGCCCGACGCTGTCGAACATGGATGGGAACCTGGGAGTGTTAGTTCGGAGCTCCCAGCATTCCATCCACCCCATCAAGGAGACAAGAGCAGGAGGCCAGCAGGAGGCCAGTATTTGACTCACCAGAAGGGCCCAAGAAATGCAATGACCTGTCTGAACAACGACACGAACACACCCACACTCGCCGCATTCTCGGCAGCACAGTCCACCGCGTACGTGACGAGCACCGTCGTGACCACCTGGTTACCTCCTGCGGCTATTGCTGCTCCCACCACCGGGACGACCGTCCACCTGCCAGCAGCCGCCTTCTCCGTCGTCACGAGGAAAACCGTCACGCCGACCACCGTGAGCACATAGCCGAGATAGCTGAGCCACAGGCGGAACTCGGGCTCGGGCTGCGCGCCCGCCAGCTTGGTCCTCCGCCAGCGCATCCACACGTCGCTCAGCGCGCCGCCGACCTGCTCGCCCAGCAGCGACCCGACGATCGCCCCGAGGAACTGCAGCCCGACCTGCTCCGTGTCGAGGCGGAACTTGTCCTCCAACAGCGGCGGGATCTCCATCGTCGTGAGGATGCTGCCGAACAGGAACACGGTCGAGTAGGCTAGCGCGGGCAGCACCGCGCAGGGCCGAGCCACCAGCCCGAGGGGCTCGAAGTAGTCGCGCACCGTGAGCTTGCGCGGGTTGATGCGGCGGAAGTGGAGGTACCTCGCCGCAGCGCCTGAGCTCTTCTCGCTGATGTAGGAGGGCAGGGCATCCTCGCTGCGCGGGTAGAGCGTCTCCGGGCCGAGGAAAAAGTACAGGAGGAACTGCACACCGTTGATGAGGGCCAGGATCCAGAAGATGTATCTGTAGCCAGCCCGTAACGTCACGAAGCCAAAGATCAAGGGCCCGATGGGGATCCCGAGGGTGACCATCACCATCCAGATGCCAATATACCGTGCGCGGTCCTTCTTGAGAAAGGTCTCCGCCACGACAGCACTGCCGATGGCGCTCGCTGGGGAGATGAAGAAAGCCACGACGGCACGGAAGAACATCATCAACCCGTACGAACGGCTCAGCGCGCACGCGATATTGCCCACCCCGGACAGAAGAAGCGACAACAGGAAGACTGGCCGGCGTCCGTAGGTGTTTGCCAGCGGCCGCCACGCCAGCGGAGACACACCCAGGATAGCAATCTGCACGGTCGTGAGGTACGTGCTATCCTGCATCGTGCGGCCGAACTCCTGCGCCATGGCCGAGTACGCCGGGATGATGGCGCTGGCAATGATGGTCGCCATGCAGGCGTGGAATGCCACCAGGAGCAGCATCACCACCTTCTTGAACTGTTTCCAGTTGTAAGGGTCGGCCTCACTCGCCGAGGGCAACGGATCGAGGTCGAGCGTGCCATGGCGGTCGATGAGGTACGTCCGGGCGAAGGGCGAGAGGCCCGTGGCCGCGTAGGCCTCATCCCAGCTTGGGTCGAGGCCGTACTCGATGGCTTGGTCCTCGAGGTACGCGGCGAAGGATGGCGTTTGTAAGTCCTTTGGATGCTGCTCGTGGCTCTGTAGGGCCAGTGCTCGATCGGAGCTTTGTATCCTAGCATGGTCGAGTGGGTATGTGTTTGCCATGGTGTTGGTGACGATCTAGTTTATATCCCACTTGTGATTTGCGTGGCCTAGATGTTTACATTAGCTTTTACGTCTCTTACTATTTCCAGAGGATCCGTCTGCCATTCACTCACCTCCGATAATGACAAGTCGCAAGACTGATTTGTACAATGTAGCAAGGCGATTACACAGATAGATGCAATTTCAGACCAACAGAAATGATGTCTGATCTTTTGAAGGACCATCTACCTGGGCAGCGAACGGGCCGGTGCCAAAATCCGAAGTGGTTTCACTACACCGGATGGCATTGAGGAGATGACAGCTACAGGCTTCTAGCGCGAATATGCCATATCTGACCTAAACTTGCGCAACGTCGCTGTGCCGCATGGTCCATCATGCAGTTACGCACCCATTGATGGAGAAAAGTGGGCGCAACAGCGGAGTTGCAGGAAACTGAAGGGACAACTGACGTCGAGACTATGCGTGAGGCTGTGTTCCCATGCATGAACGTTGTCGAGGTGACAGTTCACAGAGGTGATGCTAGCACCAGGTGCCCCTAGCATCAAATCAGTTCTCTGTCTCCCTCCCCCCCTCCCCGTCCCTTCAGGTGGCGACACGTCTACAGGTCTGATGAATTTTAAAGCCGAGGCTCAAACAAGTGCGCTGATTGTTGGAAGATCTATCATATCACATGGACTTTGCCGAACCTCACGCTGGTCACTGTTTCGGTCCCACACTGCGTTGGTGAAAGTTATTTAGACTGATAGTCCGAGCAGTCCCGGTGACTGCTACTCTCCTCCTGTCTCACACCTCTCGTTCCACGCCTTCCTTCTGCTGCATACCAGTCAGCTCCGACCATCCAAACTGACAGGCTCTAGCTTGTATTGGGGGCGTGTCAATCTTTGGGACATGTATCAGAAGCATCGATGCACGTGGGCGCATTCCAACTGCCGTGTGAATGGTGATACTAGTATCTCTTAGAAGAATCGGTATCCCATCTTCAGGTATGTCGTAAACACAGCATGAGAGCCAGTTTTACCTTAAAGACAATGATCTAGTACATATGCACGAATCTTACTGAAACCCAATGGCCATATAGTGTTCATCTACCAATTGGCACCGAGAAGAACACACCAGTCGAGCCTGGCACCGCGGGCGGCCCGGCCAGGACTCCAGCCATGCCAGTGGATCTCGTCACCCACGATACTACGAACGACGGTCCAGTCGCCCATTGCGCAGGATCAGTATACAGGAGCATTCAAGTCGTCATCGCCACCTAAGCATTCAGATTGATCTGAAGCGCCACCGTAGAATCCAGCACCGAATCACCCCAGTACTGCTCGGTCCCAGCATTCGCATTGGTGACATAGTACTCGTCGGTGACAACCCCCTGGGTGACCAGCTCCTCCAACCAGTCCTTGATGTCGCCCGACCAGCTGCCTGTCGCACCGAAGTCCTGCTGCGGCATGATGGTCGTGAGTTCCACACCCGCACCGTCCGCGAGGTGGTAGTTGACGCCCTGGTACATGTCCCATGTCGTGCCGTAGAGATCGAAGGTGGCCTTGCTGCCGTTGTTCCAGGCCAGGGGCAACTGATCCCCCTGCCAGTGAAGCCACATCATGAGCTCCTTGGTGGCAGAGGAGGTCCGGTCGTCTGATGTTGGGGCAAGGACAAGGTCGAAAGCAATGTTTCCTAGAACGAGCAGTGTTAATTGGGCATCTTGAAGTAGAGCATGGCCCCGGGGTTCTTTGGGGAGATTCGTGGCGGGATTGACTCACCCCTGAAGTTAGTCGTGTTCGTCCTAGACCAGCTGTAGGAAGCGGGGATGGAATCGATGCTGCTGAGCTGCTCGCCCATGTTTTTCCCGAGGCCGACGTTCGAGTAATACTTGTTGTCGTTGATGGTAGCCTCATCAAAGACAAGGTTGGCATCGGCGGTGAATTTTACCGCAGCCTGCCCATTGGCAAGCGTCACCATGCCGTTATACGTGGTGCACACGGTCCCCTCCACGTCGGACTCATCGACGCGGAAGTTGGACACCACGAGCCCCCACTCGTCGAGGACGGTCTTCTGGTCTTGGGCGCACATCTCTGTCTGCGCTGGAGCATCTATGATGGGCACAGCGGAGGCAGCCGAAGAGACGGCGGCGGAGGATGCCTCGGCTGAGGAAACAGCAGAGGTGGCGGCAGAGTCAGCGGTGGTGGGTGGGGATGAGGACGAAGATCTCGGGACCTCAGGCTCGCTGGCGACAAGTGTACTGCTGACCAGTGTAGAGGGAGCTGTCTGTACAGCCAACGTCGTCGCCTGCTGGGTCGCCTCGACGGAGGAAACCTTTGTTGGGACGACGGAAGGACTGTTATGGTGCCCCGGACGGTCTTTGCATCGAGATGCGTCCGCGATGGCTGAGAGGATGCCCAGGAGGGCAGTGGTCGACAAAAACTGCATCTCGAAAAAATGCTCTTGGAAATGAATGACTCAAGTGAGTAAGTTGCGAGCAGAAGCGAAGTAGAGCGGACTCTGAAAAATTTTGGTGTTGCCTTCACGAAGGAGTGACTATGGTGAGCGGTTGCAAAGAGCAGCGAACGACACAGGTGAGAGGGAAAGATGGCTAGGTATGGCAGCGGCTTGATCATGTTTAATTCTATCTAATTTACGCGCCAATGTTTTACTCAATACTGATCTTCTATTCAACTTAGACACCAGTGTTTGCTCCTGATTGATATCCTTCCGCCACTGTTACCAAAGGCCCGGTAGATGCTACCACCAGTCTCCTTAATTTTAACGTGCGGTGATACTACAGCAAATCAACAGGTTCCAGATCCCACAAGTGCCCGATGGCGTCGACCGGGAGCCCTAGTAGCAGGTAGTGTCCTGGCCGGACCATGAGACGATTGGTAGGGCTGACATATTAAACCACCAAACTTGAAACAACGAGACCAGTGGCAAGGCCGCCTGCAGGGATTGTACTTTACGCCAAAACACCTGCGTCTGGAGTAGTGAGAGAGCCAACGCAGCAAGGCAAGGAGGACCCGCTGACTAGTCCTGCATGTTCTCAGGCAACATGCGAGTTGGCTGCATTCACATCCAAGGACCAACAGCAGCAACAATGGGCGTCGGCCATTGGTCCCCGGGCCCGCATAAAACTTTAATCCGTCGCGACGACATCTACTCATAGTAGCATCCAGCACACCTGCAGGCCCTCGCTTATTAGTACCACCCCAAGAGGCCCGTTTGTAATGCAAACTTCGAGGACAACTGCGAGTAGCCGGCCCGGGATGGTGGGCGACATATTGTCCTGGGACCACGCCGAGGAAGGCAAGGTTCAGGGTACTGCGTGTTGGATATACAAACACCTGCTACGAGTCGATGGCTTGCGGCGCACCTATTCTATTTTGCTTTCATCGTCAAGAATGCGGGACTCAAGATAAGGACAGGAGGCTACGAGGTTGGTTTGTTTACATCTCTGGCATATTTACACGCGACATCTGCCCTCCACACTCATCTCCGAGCAGAAGCAGCGGGAGGTACACACAGTATTGTCGTCGGGAGAAAGCAGTCGCCGTCGGCGAAGCTCTGAACAACTGCGATCTCGAGGCGAATCTCCCGTCAGTAGAGGACCCACTTAATATCCCTCGATGCATGATAGCCCGTTAGATGACGATCAACGGGACACTAGTCTCCTGGGGCCACCACAAAGCGCGATGCTCCTAGGCCTCAGACTCACTTCCCCATTCTGTGCTCTCACCATCAGAGCCAACACGAACTTTTGCCTTCTGAGATGTAACATCGCACGCCGCCTGTTGATGCTTCGTCAGACGGCTGAACTTCTCTCCAAACCACTGTTCTCGACAATCCACCAGAGCCTGCTCGATTTCACGAAATTCTTCCCCAATCACTTGGATGACTCGACCATTCCAACGACCAGGAGTCTCGAGGGTACTATCAGTTTCTGCGCCGTAGGTGTCTACACGCCTAGCCTGGGTTGCGGTGGCCGAATACACAAGTGCGAGGGCGACGGTCTCGGGTCTACTCAACGGAAGCTCGTTCTTCATCCAAGATATGACCGGCCGGAAGGGCATCATTCTACTGACGGTTGCTCCGGGGGTGACTGCATTGATTGTGATACCCTCTTTCTCAAGGACATGCCGAAGAACTCTCACTAAGCCAAGTTGCTAATTCATAGTAAGAATAGTTCCATCAAACATCCAGTGGGGGTTTTATTTTTTTTAGAACGCAAGGAGAAGTTAAGAGCTTACTGCTGTCCAAGTCAGGGATCCTATTTTGACCATCGGATCCGGCCAGTAGCCGGCAGAGCCTCCAGTAATGACTATGCTGCCCTTCTTCCGACACTTCCGCATGCTGTGGTGAGCCAGCTTCACGGTATTAAGAACGGCTCGAATATTCAAGTCCAGGACTTTGTAGCTGCCGACAGGCTCCATGAGCTCGCCATCTTTAGTAAACTCATCGTCAAGAAAGTTCTGACCAACATCTGAGATCCCGGCGTTCGCGAAGACGGCATCAACAGGCCCGATATTGTCGAATGCCTGACGAAGCTCCGACCACTTCGAAACATCGACTCGATGGACATGGAAATTTTCCCACTCATCCCAGTCATCTGCGTCCTCCTCGTGAGGCTCATTGATGTCCAGACTGTGAACTATTGCTTTCTTTTCCAGGAGCAACTTGGCCGTCTCAAGCCCGATGCCCGATGATCCTCCTGTAAAAGAGCGGTCAATGATTGCAATCTTTGTTGGGACACAGGCCAAACGTCCTCGAACTTACCGGTGATGACCGCAACTTTACCCTCAAAGGTAGGAATCGTCTCTTTGTTGATATCAAGGGACATGGTGCCGAAAGCTGCAGCTGATCAACCTGGAGTATGGTACTGTTCGATATGATACGGAGAGTGATAAGGACCGAGGATTGGGGAGGAGGTACTGGAGAAACCCATGCGAACTTTGCATAAAGTCGAGATCATATGAGCCAAGATACATGCCGAGAACAACACACAAACTCATCACCGAGCAAAGGATCGCTTAGCCACCTGCATCGACAAGTATCCACCCCTGGCAGGGGATCGATGGAGAACCATGGTTCCGAGATTTACTTAGTAAAACATGCACAGTCAGGTCGAATACGGGTGGCGAAAATCGTGACCCCTGAATTGCTGGCTTCGAACCGTAGCGAGCCCCATAGAATTGAGGATTGTCCACGATGAATGGCCCGCTATTTTATGCCGTTGGTTACTAGTATTTACTGTATAGCATGATTGAAGAGGCGGTGAAACCAGATTCTGTCCCCTTAGATGAAGTTGAAGCCGGTCACGATAATCTAGACGGCAGGAGGCCGTTCTCGCACCACGCTCCGAGGACCAAATTTTCGGGCCTGTCGGCAAAGAAACCCCTGATGTAGCTGAATGACGAGCATCGCCAGAGCAACTTGTGAAGCAAAGATAGGAGGGAGGTGGAAGTCTCATGATGGAAAAGAGGAAGGGCCCATACCGAAGTCGCTTGTTCTTTCACGATTGGCTTGCCTAGGCGAGCATTGATGCAGCTGGCCAATTCGAGAAGGTAACGTGGGAACGAATCCACCTATCCACCTGCACAAGTGGTTCTTATCTGTGCACAAGGTTCTCGGAGCAGACGTGGTTGAAAACTAGTATGCAAATGGAGATATCGAAGGTATATAGAGCTGAGGAGGGACCGGTTGTGATTCCCACAAGAATCCTCACCATATTCAAGGTTATCCTGCTTCAACTGAACCCGAATAAGAGACACCACTGGCAACACACTGCGGAAATGGACCAGAAAATGTCTACAAAGGAGCTTTCCAAATCTCGGGCTGCAGATGGAAGCCCTGAAGAGCGTGCAGGTGTTGCCTCACAACTTGCCGAGCATCTTGGCCCACAACTACGTCCACTTATCACATCCTTCCTCGAGAACATGAATTATAAAACACCTGCCAACCAAGATAATACCCTGCTGTGGGATTCTATGCTCGAAAAGGCTGCGGAGACAGGTGTTTCTCTCGATAGTATCCACTCGAAAAGGTGCTTCGAAGTCGGCTTCACATATGCAGCGGTAAAGTCCTCAACCTACCTGCCAAGCGTGCCACATGTCAAGTTAGAAATTCGATATCTGATACGACACAGATATGCTATCCGTCTCATAATCTTGATGCTCAAATCTACACGGGATTGCACACATGGCTCGGGACCCAGATTGATGATATCGGTATGAAGAAGGATGTGGAGCTTTTCCAGCAACGGTTCTACGCCGGGCAGGACCAGCCGAACCTCATATTGCAAGGCTACGCAAATGTTTTACGGTCAACGTATGATATATGGGACACAGTTACGGCCAGTTTCATCATCATCTCGTCACTGGCATTTATCAACTGCAACGTCTTGGAGGAACGAGCCGAGTTCCAGGACATGAAACCAACCAAGGGTGGTCGCCGCTGGCCACACTATTTTCGCGACCGGGAAGGCGTCCCAGATGCGTATTCCTACTTCACATTCCCCAAGGCGACCCATCCAGACATTTCCATGTACTTGGAAGCAATCCCAGATATCGGCCGCGTTCTTAACTTGGCCAACGATGTCCTATCGTGAGTGTGCCCGACGAGGTTTCGTTTGAAGTCGGCGCTAACTGCTTCACAGTTTCTATAAAGAGGAAAGAGCCGGCATCACAAAGAACTACATCCATCTGAGAGCCCAGTACGAAGGCAGAAGTGTCATCCCAGTGGTGGAAGATGCTGCCCGGGAGTGTGTCGAAGCTGCTAAGCGCATCGAGATCGTTTTGCAAGGCAGGGAGCCATACAGACAGGCGTGGTTGAGTCACCTCAATGGTTATATCCACATGCACAGGATCACCGACAGGTATAAACTTCACGAGATAGGATTGCGTGAGGAGACGAGCTGCCATGTTCCGTCTCGGGCCGCACACATTTTGGCAGAGCTCAAACCACCTTCACAGGACCCAGGCATGGGATTGGAAAAGCCACGCATGGCGTGTGGTCAGGAGACTAATACGAAAATGAACGGGACAGTCATATGTGGGGTGTAGGAGGTGAAGGGCATATTGACAAATGCAATGCCACGATGGCTTATGAGACTATGGTTTGAAGAGGTGATGAAGTCAGTCATATCAACTGGGGAGCATTAGGCCCCCTTTTTGAACCTGCTTAGTCTTATTTGTAAATATTCGACTTTCCCGTGCCTTCCTAGTCTCTGCACGGCTCTTTTAGTATTACAGCTAAATCCAACGTGCATCCGCACGGCCTTCAGCTATGAAGCCGAACAGGCCGTTGTGCCACTATCAGTCTATTATCGACTGTATGAGAGAGGCCGTATGATACTACGTATCCATACTAATGTTGACTGTCGCCCAGAATTGAAGAGAACATACTGTATGATCATCTATCGTCGTGATCTTCTCTTTCAATTCTTTTTGAGGGGCATGACAATATCAATGCCCGGATTGGGCAAAACCCCCACTAAGCCCAGAAGCCAACGGCTCACTTTGGGCACTTCGGGAATCGAAGCCCGAAGTTACTAATAATGACCGGGCACATTTTCTTAGAATTGTGAATGGACTCTGGAAAAGCTCTTGGTACTTCGATTCAGCTTCTGAGAAGAAGCAGGGTTAGGGTCCGCCTCCCTCCGCGGAGATGCGTCTAGAGTCGGCACCGTCTTCTCTCAAGCGTTATTACAAAGATGGAGATTGTTCCAAGGTAATATCTCCCATGACCTTTCCCTGCGTTTCTGTTTGCTAATACAATGCTAATTTCAGTGCACTACACGTCTTTCATCACGTAAAACAAACAGGCCTTGCCCTCCTTCCAGGCCGCCTTTTGCCCGCCACCACTCAAAGCTTTAGAATATGTTTCGAGTAGTGCGAGCTGGCAACGATATGGCAGCAAAACGGTATTTAGGCTGGTTTCTTATTATTAAGGTCCAAAGCTTCTGTGATCAGAGAACCGACTGTCAGTCTCATTTTAAGCCCAGCGTGAGAGTGCCGCCCTATTCAAACATGTCGTGACGCTCTGCGAGGGTGTACGCATGCAATGAAGCCAAAAAATCCGTTCTCAGTGGAGGGGCCACGCTGGAATATCGATGTTGATCAATACCTTAACCCCTTTGTTGTGCCACTGCCTATCAAGCATCTGCCACCAATTCTCGGGCGCTTCCTGGGCTACCGCCATGAACAGCCTCGACCGTTGGGAAACGTGCTCGTTGCCATGTGGTCCTTCATCGGAACTTTGGCTGCGCTATCCCTGATATACTTCGTCGGTAGACAGACCGCAGTCTTTGAGAACCTTCAAGCTCCGCTCATCTTGGGTAGCTTCGTAAGGACACCCGGCCCACCATATTTTGTGATAGGGAGACGCACTGACAGACAAAACAGGGAGCAGCAGCCGTGCTCGAGTTCTGCGCCATCGATTCACCCTTCTCGCAGCCACGGAACGTCTTCCTGGGTCAGCTTGTGAGCAGCATCATAGGGGTGGCCATCAGCAAGGGACTGACCCAGGTCTCGTCCCCTCGTTTCCAGGAGCTGCGGTGGCTCGCCGGGGCTCTGTCGTGTGGCTGCACGATGGTGGCCATGGTCCTTACCGGAACCGTCCATCCACCTGCTGGGGCGACTGCGCTGCTCGCGGTAACGGATGACAGTGTGACTCAGCTCGGTTGGATGCTTGTGCCCGTGGTCATGCTGAGCTGCGGGCTCATGCTCATCGTGGCGTTATTCATCAACAACTTACAGAGAAGGTTCCCTTTGTACTGGTGGACTGCGGGAGAGGTGGGCTCGTTCTGGGGACGCGCCCATGCCGAGGCTGGCGACTGTGAAAAGGCTCAAAATGCTGCGGGATCCGAGGGTGGACATTCCGTGTCGGTTGACGAAGAGCGTGGTGATCTCCCACGGACGGACGATCGCCCTCTTGTCACGATCACGAAGCTCGGAATATCCACTGCCCCTGATGTTCACCTTAGACCCGAAGAGATATTGTGCTTGGAAGAATTATACCAGAGACTCTGACCAGTTTCTGGAGATGGCTCAAGATATAATTTCGTACCTCCACATATCAACTCTACCTTTTCCGCGGCTGAGATGGAAGTGGCTTATATCCCCGAGTCACATGGCATCGGGAAGACTAGAAGAGCTGAGAACCGGTGTTATTGGTAAGAACGTTTAGCAAGGTGCGTCCTACAGTAGTGTCCATCGTGTGGCGTTCCAGGGGGCTCGAGCGGATCGGCCGCGCTCATTCAAAAGCAGCCACGCCTCCGCTCCTCTGATCGCCAACCTGAACATCTATCTCCTCATCGAGAACCTCGTGGCGAAGTGCCGCAATCCACTTTCATGTTGACTCGCCTTTCCAGCGGAATCAGTCCACTGCACTTCAAAGTTCCCAGACAACTTCCGCCATATCTATGGATGCTTAGAAGCGCCCCTGTTCCCAAGCTTGTCTGGATCCGGTATCTGAACTCGAGGTGCAGCGCCATCAGCTCAGCTCCGACGCACATCCACCGCCCTGCCGATCAGTGGATAATCATCGTTCACTACCGTATATCCCTTTGTACCTGCCAGAGTCTGGTAACGGCTATATACAAGCAAGCCAGCTCAACCTGACCCACCTGCAGGTGCTCTGCAGACGATGGGGCGTCCCCCGACAAGCGGATATTGTGGCACGTGTAGGAAGAGGAGAATCAAATGCGGTGTGTACATCCAAATCTCCGACACGCCGCCCACTTGAGCCAGTTGCAATGTGTAGTATGTGCTGACCGTCGTCTCCCGAGTCGACCAGACAAGACCCGACCGACATGTCTCCGATGTCTCAAGTCAGGCTACGTGTGCAAGGGCTATGACCTGGGACTGCGTATGCAGTCACTCGTGGTCGTGACAGAGCCCGAGGGCTCACAACGGCTGGCGAGGATCGTTCCGCCATCGAACCCACAGCGCCTCGGCCGACATCGTCTAGAGCAGCCAGACCATGCAGACCATGGGAGAAAGCGCCTCAGCCCGCCCACGGAGATGAACCTGACGGCGTTCCAGGAACACATGGCGTTCAGCTACTTCTTCGCCACGTACGGCTGGGCGTATTTCTGGAAGCCCGTCCTGCAGCTGGCTCGAGAGAACGACCTGGCTCCCACGGCGAGCCATATGTGCAGTCTTGCTTTGGCGTATGGCCACATGGGGATCGGTCATGCAGATAAGAGTCTCAAATCGATGGGGTTGGAGCTCTATGGGAGGAGCATGAGGGAGGTGCAGACGTTGCTCATTCGAGGTGCCGAGGCGACGGCAGAATTGGCGCGGCTGTCTCTGCCGATTGTGATACTGGGGATGTATTCGGTAAATTACCTACGTTTCCTGCTTTGCCCCTTGCTTCCAGGAGAATCGAGACCCACTATCCGTGCTCTCCACCGGGCTTCCAAGGTTCTAGTCTGGCAGACCATTCACTGACAAAAAGTAATAAAGTTCGCCATCGACGGAGACTTGAGGCTGATACATAACCTCGGCGTCGCACAAATTCTGAAGCATTGTGGCCCACAAGCGTTCCAGGAAGAACCGTTGCTCACCGTCTTCAGGTCATGTAGGGCACTGCTGGTACGGTGTTATCTCGCGTCCTGTCTTGTGTGCATGAACTGGTTTCTGAAAGAGTGAACAGATATGCCAATCCTTTGCGATTCGCCGACGAACATTCCTGGAAGAGCGAAAGTGGAAGACGGTTCCGTGGGAGAAAGCACCCAAGACGGCCTTGGACAGTCTGATAGACATCCTCACGGACATGCCAGGCATTGTCAACGACATGGCCGCTAGTGAACACCCCATATCACCGACTACCAGATCCTCCTTCCACCAGAAAGTCGGACGGTTGCGAACCGACCTGACAGCATGGCGATGGGACTGGGAGCGAGCGAATCCCGGCGCGGCTCACGAGGTCTCTTCCAACCTAAAAGTCAGCAGCATCGACACCCCCGTGTTCAGGGAACAGCTTTCGACGATGATCGCATTCGACACTACCCAGCAGGCCCTCGAGATGTTGACGTACAACGCCGGCCTTATCTATCTTCTTCAGCTGGAAGACCTTCTCCAGATGGGCCCACCGCACAATGCACCGCTCACCGCGGAAAATGTCGAGTATATCCGCGAAGTCGGCAGACGCCATCCCTCGACGCCGCTTCTGCTGGCCGACGAGGCGAAGTTCATCTGCCAGCCCGCTCTCGAGGCCTTTCGCCTAATCCCCTCGCTTTACAAGAACCTGATCACGAGCAAGGATCGGATCATGGTCATCCTTGCCCCGTTGGGCATCGTGTACTGCTCTACGCAGAACCATGCCGAGCTCCGCAGGTGCATGACATCGATACTGGATGATATCCCCTTCTTTGGGGGCGGCCCGCCTCAGGAGTTATCCGTGTATGAGTTGGCGCTGGGCAAAGAGTGGAAGTCCAAGGAACCATCTCCGATACCAGCCGGCACCAGCCTAGCATCTGAGACGGATGGCGTGGCGTTGGTCGTCTGAAAGCCCTGGGGCTGGTTTTTCATTTTATTTCAGCGGCACCTATAGGCAGTTTGGCGCGGGGAGGACGACGACTGGTATCGATTCGTGCCGAGGTCGTGAATATGTCTTGCTACTGGCACTCGCGGCATACGAGTACTCGCCTACGTCTGTGGTTCGATGGATCTTCTATGGAGCACTCGGATTATATCAAGTGGTATGAGATCAACTGCGTTGTGAAGGTGGAGTGGTGGCCTCCTAGCGCCCAAGGAGATCTTTATGTACGACACTGCGGACGGATGGGACGATGCCAGTTCTCGTCAGAGCATGTTGTACAAAGCTAGGTTTTGACAACTGGGACAGACCAGTATGGCTTTGATGATTTGAACGAGTTTTTAACTACCATCAAGTTGGATTCAGGGATAGGGATGGGAAACATTTACACCATGGCGTTGGAAGGAGTTGCAAAGCTCAGTGAAAGGCACTGCTTAAGGTTACTGTGGTACTTGATATGGTCAATGTACATGATTCTTGCACAGAAGAAGGATCACATGGATGTGGAGAATCTTATTTTATGCTGTATCACAAGACTAAAAACTCAATTTCGGCAAGATATTAAGTCTTTCATCCACCGTGTCTTCCTCTTATCTAAAGACTTCTGCCCACGAGACCGGGTTACGTTGGGTTGCTTCGACCAACATACTAAGCCAAACGGGTCTATTATAGGTATTCATTACGATAACAACGTGACCCAAGTCTGGCCTATCAAAGTTTTCATGCTTCACTTTGTGCAACGCAGCGTTCCATGAGAAGCTGGTATCAACTTTGCTGCAATGGGTAAGTGGCCCGAATACGACACGGTATGACTTACTCGGCTGACCTGGGGCAGAAAGCGATGAGGGAGAGAATGACCTGATTTTCTATATAGATTGCATAAGATTCTTCATCAAGATAAATTCCAGGAGGTTCTAACTCGCAAATAGTACACCACAAGTGTTATGCCCACCACCTCTAGTGTTTTATCCTGTACGCCTCGCAATGGCTCTTCTTCATGCCAATGCGCTGAAACTTCTTACTTCACGGAGCAGGACCCCGATCGCCTCCCAAAATTCAATTGTTACATCATCAAGAGATTATTGAAGGTCGGAGAGGGTCATTTTATACCCAAAATCTGCAGATGCATGCATGCCTTAGGGCTATCCTAAAACATACGGTCTGACTTACGACTTGTGGAGCTGACTACTGCTATCTCGGGCTGACCGCTGAGACCTCCCCTCGCCCGGCGCTACGAAATTATCAAATAGGGCGCAAGGGCTGCAGAATCGAAAAAAAAAAAAAAAAAACCAAAAAAAAAAAAACCAGTGTACATCAG